>CARXXK010001085.1:7669956-7696478 GCA_949089665.1 Macrosiphum euphorbiae
AGTGCAATAGTTAATTAAATATATAAAAAAAAAAAATGAAAAAATATTGATTAGAATACAAGTTATTTTATTTGTCAGAACTTCGTGGGACACTCTGTATTTGCTGATGCATAATTCAAAAATGAAGAAACTCTTTCCTTTGCTTAAAAAAATATTTGACCAATTTTTCGTTATTACCTATTAAAATTTTTTCAGTATCAAGACATTTTCAAAAAACAATTGCCGTGCCGTGCTTGTTAAGTACGCAGTATTATTTATTCTGAACTATGTTAATTATTATATTTGAATTGAAATTATAATTTTTACAAATTCTGATAAGATAAGATTAGTATAATACACTCGAATATTGTATATTATTATGAATTTGAACGATCTTATTTGAACCATTTGCCAATAAATATCAAATTGTTCTGTAAACTTATAATTAATCATCAAATATGCCCTAAAAAATGGTAATATTAAGAAACTTAAGATACTCTTAAAACTACAAATTCACTAATCATGCAATATAGACATTTAATGTTTTTGCCGTAGTGTCGTTATTTTTTTATTTTATTGTTTACTCAAAAGTTGCATATTAAGTACAAATATTTTATTACTATAATATTATAGGTAGAACCGATAAGTACCTAAATGTACCTAGTAAAAACTCTCAAAAAATATATATGTACATTATAATGTATTTATTTTTATTGCCAATAAGTATCAAATTGTACTACTTCCGAGCAGTAGCACTTATGCACGCTTGCAGAACTGTTTAACTTTATAGGATTTTTAAATACGAAAAACAATTTCCGAAGAAATTAAGTATTAATAAATAATATTATAACATCAAGATTGATAATAATACAGTATCAACATGACCGTATAATCGAAAAAAAAATACTCTGAAATTCATAATCAAACATTTTATATACGAAAAACAAAGTTACTTGGTGTCAATAAATCTACCCCTGCCAATAACAATACAAGTTACCCCTTGCATCGAAAGTTTAGTTTCCGATGGAGGTTAAATGGAGGAAAGCGACCTTTTTCTGTCCAGCGGGAGGTAAATTTTGAGTCCCCATAGAGCTGGATGGATTAGTGAAAATCTAAAAAGTGCCGGCTGGTAAAATGGAAATCCCCAAAAGTGCTGGGAGTGCATATCACGCTGCACAACCAGACACTGAAATCTATACCACTGTCCTTACAAAACATGGTTACATCTTATATTCATATTATAACCTATACGTCTTGCATGTCACGTACCAAAATATTTTTCTTTCGTCGAATAATCTGGTTGTTGCTTAGCTTTTAAATGTGATAAATTTTATCAACATTTTAACTTTTATTGCATATAAAAAAAAATTATGCCTATGTATTTTTAATATTTTTCAAGTGCTATTGTAACGATATATCAGGAGCTTTGCACTAAATTTTCAAGCTTATCTACCCAACAAATACAATTTTATTGATTTATATAGAAAAAAAAAAATTTAAAAATTTAAAACTGAAAATATCCATAAACAGCTCAAAAAGAGTCAAAATATTTTCAACATTTTATTTTGTATAGTAAATGCTGATATAAACATTCAGTGAAATTTTCAAGTATCTACAGTCATTCGTTTTTTAACTACAACAAAATTAGAAAATTGTTACATGAGAAAGCGAGTGAATATCAAATGTTGTAAAAATATGAATTTCAAACGCTCATAAAAATTTAATTTGAGTTTCTCGTAGACATTTTTTTTTTTGATAAAGGTAGACACACTTATGAGGAATCTTGTATTACATTTTCATATCTTAGATTTGAAAATAAAAATTTTTATGAACTTCTAGCTCGAAATTATTTGCAAATTGTCATCATTTATACGTATTTTGTCAATATTTGAACTTTAAATGCTCGTAACAAAAAACGGTAACTAAGGATTTTTAATATGTTTCATCTGTCTTTGAAACAATATATTAGGAGAATTTTATCAAATTTTTAAGCTTTTGTACAAATCAAATACAATTTTATTGATATTTATATAAAAAGAATCTAAAAATATCTGTATAGAGCTCAAAATATTTGGAAAATTTGATCATGCATAGAAAATGGAAATATAAACAACCAGTAAAATTTTCATGTATATACGATCATTTGTTTTAGAGTAACAACAAAAACCAAAATCAATTTTGTGTAAAATCGATGTAGAGTAAAAATTCCTGTTTTTCTTTAATTTTTCTTTTTTTTCACGGCGCTATTGAAAACTACTGGAAAAATTTTACTTTTATAAGTAGTTTTAGTGTAAAACTAAAACAAATTACCGTAAATACATGACATTTTACTGACTTTTTATATTAGCATTTTCTATACACCGTGAATTTTTAAAAATAATTTGAATTATTTTGAGCTGTTTAGGGACATTTTCAGTTTAAAATTTTTTTAGTTTTTAATTCTATAAATATCAATAAAATTGTATTGGTTTATTAAAAAAGCTTAAAAATTTAATAGAGGGCTTCTAGTTGTTTCAAAGGCAGATGAAAAATATTAAAAATCCTTAGTCACAGTTTTTTTTTTATAAGCATTTAAAGTCCAATAATTGACAAAATATGGAAAAATCACGAAAATTAGCAAATTCTTTTGAGTTAAGATTTCTTAAAAATTTTTCTTTTTAAATCTAAGATTTTAAAATGTGATACAAGATTCCTTATAAGATTATCTACCTTTATCAAAAAAAAAAAGTCAATAGAAAGTCAAATTAAATTTTTATGAGCATTTGAAATTCAAATTTTTACAACATTGGATATTCACTCGATTTCTCGTTTAGCTATTTCCTTATTTTGTTGTAATTCAAAAACGAATAACTGTAGATACATGAAAATTTCACTGAATGTTTATATTATCATTTAATGTACACCATACAATTTTGAAAAAATTTTTACTCTTTTTGAGCTATTTACAGACATTTTCAGTTTTCAATTTTTTTGGTTTTTTTTTCTATGAATATCAATAAATTTTTATCTGTTGTTCCAAAAAGTGTAAAAATTTAATACAAGGCTCCTGATATATTGTAACAACATCATTTGAAAAATATGAAAAATACTTATTCACAATTTTTTTTATAAGCATTTAAAGATTGAATTTTGACAAAATTTATCAAATTTATAATTGAGTAATTATTTTGTAGTTAAACAATTGAATTCAAATCGTATTACGCTTATAGCATTTGAACAACTAATGATTAAAAACTACCTTATTAATTTGTTATGTGATGAATAGGTGAGTTGTTTCAAAAATAATTTTTATAGTATTGATTTTCTTCTGAATGTTTTAACGTTATATAATAAACTAGCTGATTCCGTGCACTTCGTTTCCCGTTAAATGTACCAACTCTATATGACTCAAACATTGTTCAATGCGTTATTTAATATTCGGTGTATGATGTTCTAGATTTATCTTAACTTTTCTGTTGCCCGGAATAAAAATTCTGAATTGCAGCACGAAGACTCCCGATTTTGATGCCTTGCGGCTACAACCGCGGACCTCACATTAGCGCTACGCGCTAGTCGAGAGCCACGGAGGTTCACGGTCGGCGTACGGTGGCCCAGTCCGTCGACCGCGCGTCGTCTACGGACCACGAGCACCGGAACCGAGGTCCCGTACCATGAAGACAGGCCAAGAAGATTCGCCTGGTCTGGCTGTGTGCTATCCCCACACCGAGTGTTTCTGGTTACACTCAACCTCCGATGATACTACACCGGTATAGCGGCTAGACGCCCGAGAGGAACCGACAACGAACCGGTGACTCGCGCCCCCGGGTCGTGACGGCCGTTCATCAGAGGTTTTCGCCTGTCAGCGAGAACTTAGAATAAGCATCTATTGACTTAACCACAAAGTATTCGTAAGAAAACCGCCACCACGATTCCTACCGGCAACGGACGTCCAGGGGCGTGAACCATCACTGGACGCCCGCGGTGAGCGGCGTCGTTGCCGACGGGGCCCCACTCACTCCCGTGGTACTGAAGCGTCTTCAGTCAGACTTTCGCCCCCTCGGGTTCTACCAGTTCTGTCGGCAAAACGGGCATTGGTATTGCCTTAACCGCGGACGAGCGTCCGCGAGGTGCGAATTTAATCTCGGCCACCACCCTTTCGAACCGTCACCAGCAAGGACCCGTTCTTTGGGTCAGTCTGGCCGAACGTCCCGACTCGGTGCCTACCGAGCCGTGGCGCCCTGCCCAAACTGGCGACAGCCCTACCTTTCGGTCAAAGGTGGGACATTTTGCGACGACCGCCCTCGCCTACCGACTTAGGAGCTCTAAGCAGACGAGCCATCAGCCGCGAGCCCGCAACACTCACCGCTGTGTCCCGGAGACATGCCCGAACCCGGCTTACGCTGAGACGCCCGGCTGCTGGACGGAGCGAACTCCGGCGCCCGTGCTCTCAACTCATATTAAGAGCACCACCGGCTGGGTCGGTGGCCCAACCGGCGACCGTGAACCGGCCCAGAGGACATACTGTCCGGAACTACGGGTCATTTAATCGAAGCTGTCCACGGCCGGTTATTAGTTATTCGCCGGCTACCCGACTCGGAAGCTACCGAGGGAACCGGGCTTGCCCCTATCCGCAACCTGGGGACGCGATCTATACCGTGCGTCCACGGTCGCGAAACTCACAGTAGGCGGCTGTGGTTTCGCTAGATGAATTGCAGCAGTACATTATCAGATAGGTAATTTACCTGCGGTAGATCGCGGACCCCGTGCTGTTTGTACGTAAGTGTATGATTTAACTCAAAAAGTACCAAAGTTATACCAAGTTTGACGTTTTTACTTAATTCCACCTACCTATAAATCCTAACCTAACCTAACCGTACTAAAATCCGATGAATAAAAAAAACCAAATTTAACACTTTTTAAATTAGCGTATCTTCTTCCCATAGGTCATTCATTTATTTATAAGATATATTTACAAAAAATAATAATACAAATCAACAAACATGCCCGATTAACCAATAGCAACCAATATAATATAATACACTATAGAGTAAATAAAGACAACGGTATCGAGTTCAAATCCCATACATCAATAAATAGTTTTTGCAGTTTTTCTGATTATTCGGTTGACTTTTTAAAAATTTTCTTTCGTAAAAACCTTCACCTAGCAATTACGAACATCTTAAAAAAAAGTTGAGCAAAATCGGCCCAGCCGTTATCAACTGATGCAATTTCGAATTTTTTGTCTCCATTTTTATATATTAGATAATAATTTAATGTGGTGAGCATAGATAGACGTGGAGATCGGTCCTTAGCACCTTTTGAAGTATGTACCTACCTCAGAGTGTGGTGTAATCTAAAACTTAACAGGATAGTTTACAATTATACTGCTTTATACTTTATTATTAAACTACATGAGTCTTACATAATACTACTTATGTATACAAACAATGAAGTAATAGGTAATTATTTAAATTGATATTTTAATTTATGAGAAATGTGTATTTTAATTGTTTAGTTGTATTATTTATATTATGAATTTATATTCCAAGTTTTGAACTAATAGCCACAGACGATCATGTTCAGTGGTACCTATTATGTTCTTGAAGAATAAATAAATAAAAAAATAATAATAATAAAATGTTTGTGAAAAAAATACAAATATAATAATAGTTATTGGTGAAAATGAGTGTCATTTAATTAAAAATAAATTGCATCTAGCGTCACCAACCTCGGTGCTGACGATACAAACCAATACTATGGTATATATTATTTTAATGGAAGTAAGTAAAACATAAGTACCTATATAATATGAAAATAGTGAAACAGAAAATGTTTGCAACTTGTAGGAAGACCATCGTTTTTTAACCATCAAATATAATTTTATTGATATTTTAGAAAAAAAAACTAAAATAAAATGGAAAATGAAAATGTTCCTATACAGTTCAAACCAAATCTTAATATTTTGAAAATTTTATCATGTATAGAAAATGCAAATATAAACAACCAGTGATGATTGCATGTATATACAATATACATTCATTTGTATTAGAGTTAACTAAAAACCAAAATCGATATTGTGGAAAACTGATTTTGCGCGAAAATTCCCGTTTGTCCTTAATTTTTATGTTTTTTTCTGGCGCTTGTGAAAGCTATTGGGTATTTTAAAATTTTATCTCCCGAATGCACCAACTAGATTCACTTTCCTATCTAAACTGATACTGTTGAAGATTATCGAAGCAACTTTACTGCCCCAAACCATGGTGACAGACAAAAATTAAAAAATTAAAAAATAAATACCTCCGCTGGGAGTCCTCTACAGTCTGACTAATCTGCCTTTTTATTTTTATTTATTTTTAACCTATAAACCATTAATTGTTCTTATTGTTGTTGTTCTTTTTTTTTTTTTGTAACAGATTGAATAGAAACATAATATGAATAAAAAAAAAAAATAAAAAAAAAAAAAAACACACATCATTGTAAAAGCCATAGCACGGATATGGCCAATCTGGCCATGGCCAGACCTGCGATTCTTCCCTTGTTACCAATATTTACCATTGATAATAGAAGTATATTATTATTATATTGTTCTATGATAATATTATCGATGCGTGGTACTAATAATTAGTAAAAATAAAAAAAAAAAAAAAAAAATAAATAATAACAATTATTGTTAGTGTAGTTGTATACATTAAATACATTATTATCTTCACGATAATACAATGACAAATTACCATAGATAATATTATATACATGGTTACTGGTTAGGACATACCATGTATTCAAGTGTGATCGAAGAGTATACTTGCATACTATAGTTACCAAAATGGTTAATTAAAATTAAGGTGCGGTTAGGTAACAATTTGTGATACAACCAAACAATCCGAAGTTAAAGCAAAATCTAGAGGTTTAATTTTGCAATTAAAAACTTTTGATTTTATATTTGCTTTAAATATGCTTCATCCTATACTATTATTAATTGTCAAAGTTAACTCGTGTTTACAAGCTGAAGAATTAAATCTATTAACATCTACAAATTTGATTCAATCTTTAAAACAAAAATTATACCAGTTAAGATCAGATACTACATTTTTTAATGATATTTATCGTGACACTGTGAAGCATTGTGGAGAAAACAATGTGGCGATACCCGAAGTAAGAAAACGTAAAATATCTACAAAGATTGATTATTCTGCAAACAATCAATACTTTGCCGACACGAAAGAAGAAGAATTGAGAGTTTAATGTTTTAATGTTGTTCTACATGATTTACTTAACGGCTTAAATGATCGCTTTAATCAAGAAACTTTAAATCTTATCCTTGCCGTAGGAAATGTTTTAAAGCTTGAACCAACTAAAGAAAATCTTCTGTGCTTAGAAAATGCTTTTGAAGTTGACTGTAACGATTTAAATGGGGAAATTCAACTTCTACGAAATATACCTGGTGTTCCATTAGGTTCCACTACAAAAACTACATTTCACTGGATTGAATTTCTTAAGGGGCCTGGTCGCGATTTTTCAAATTTTCCGCAATTCTATAAAATTTGAAAATTAAATTTTATATTTTAGTTGCCACCTCAATTATAAGACTTTTCCACTAATCTACTACCCAATACCTATTTAGGGGGGGGGGGTTGATAGAGTGTATTATATTGGTCAAAACACAGTTTACATGAAAAACTCTCACACCTCGTAGATTGGTCCGATTTCCGTAATTTTTTTTTGTTAGATAGAAAAATATTTTTTACAGGGCGCATTGGACTTTGATTTTTGATTACGTTGCTAAAAATAAATAATAATACAAAAACTAAAAAGTTGTAAAAATGGATTAAATTCAAACTTGTAATATAAGATTTCGAAAAATAATTTTGAAAATCCAAGTCCAATGCGCCCTGCAATACGTCTTTCTCTATTTAACAAAAAAAAAATTACGGGAATCAGACCAATCTACAAGGCGTGAGAGTTTTTCCTGTAAGGCATGTTTTTGAGCAAAAAAACAGGTCGCGACCAGGCCCCTTAATCAAAATAACCCAAAAAATATTTTTTTAGAATTTCACAAAGTTATTGTACTTTTTATCACAATACCTGTTACTAGTTGCTCTTGTGAGAGGGCATTTTCGAAATTAACAATGGTCAAATCGAAACTTCGCAGTACTATGACTCAACAAAGACTAGATTCATTAATGTTTTTATTTATTGAACAGCAAATGACAAATAATATAAACTATGACGACGTAATTGAAGAATTTAAAGTCACGACACCATCAAAACGTCGTCTCGAGTTATAATTATAAGTAAATTTAATTTTTATAAAGTTTTAAAAAAAAATGTAATAACTATAGTACCTACTAAAATGTTTTCTCAAAAAAATAAATATTTAGAATAAAATGTTTTTTAATGTTTTGTTGTGAAATTTTTCTTGGCCATACCTGCGAACGAATCCTAGACATGCCTATGGTAAAAGCAATACATTCATTGTTCCACTCAGAATCTAAAAACATACAAGATACAAAGCATATTATTTTATATGATCGTATTGCTTTGAAAAGTCGGAAATAAAAATTATAAAAATTATGATGGGAAAAGATACTTAAATTATGTATACTAGAAAATACGAAAAAACTGTTAACAAAAAAAAAAAATATTCACTTTCTTGTGGGATTTACCATACATCCGTACACATTTTTACACCTGTTACCTACTTAATAACAAATTTTAAATTACATGTTTTTTTAACCAAAAGCCCAACATAAACAGCTAAACCAATATTTTTTAACAATAGGTACGGTACCAACATTAAACCTAGTTATTCTACCAATATACCAGTTATACGTCTAAAATAAGCGGGTAAGTAGATGTCGCTCTGCTGTACAATAGTCAGTAGATTACGAGTGGGTCAATGTATAATGGATTGTATTAAATTTGAATTCAATGATATAATATCATTGTATAAGAAAAACGATTCAATCAGACGGTTTATCAGTCTGGATTTTCTAAATTTTAGATTCTGAGCGGAGTGAGGAAGCTAGTGGTTTTACAATGGTGTTTATTTTTTTTTTTTCATCCTGTATACAAAATTTTTACCAGAAGGAGTGCTTTGATTTCAACATATAGTACTATAGTTTTTTTATTCTATAAATATCAATACAATTGCATTTGTTTGGCCAAAAAGCGTGAAAATTGAGTACATGGTTCCAGAAATATTGTTTCAAAGACAGATGAAAAATATTAAAACCCCATAATCTCAATTTTTTTTATAAGCATTTAAAGGTCAAATATTGATAAACTACGTAAAATTCACGAAAGTGTGAACATTTTTATTGAGTTAAAAATTCATAAAAAATGTTCTATTTAAATCTAGATTTGAAAATATAAAACAAGATTCCTCGTAAGTTTGTCTAATTTTATCAATAATAAAAAAAAAAAAAATATCTACAAGCAAATTAAATTATATTTTTAAGAGCGTTTGAAGTTCATATTTTTACAACATTGGATATTCACCAGATTTTCACTCAGAGTTTAAAAGTTTGCTAAGGACTGGTGTACACGATAAGTAATCGAAAAAATATTTCGATTTTCTACAACAGTATCTTGTTCGATGGAAAAGTGAATCTAGTTGGGGTCTTTGGGAGCATAACATTTTAAATTGCAGTTTTTAAAAGCACAGGGAAAAACAAAATGAAAATTAAGGAAAAAAATCAATTTTGGTTAGTTGAACATATAAAATTAACACAGATACATGAAATTTACACTGAATATTTATACTAGTATTTTGAATTGTTACGAGTTGTTTACGGACATTTTTTGTTTCAAATTTGTTTTTTTTTCATATACATACATACAAGTCAATATAATATTATTTGTTGGGTCAAAAGCTTGAAAATGTAACTAGGGTTCTAAATTTGAAATATTTCAAAATGGAAAATGTCACTGTTCTTGAAATTTTTCAATGAAATTATGAAAAATATTTTTTCTTTTTTTAAACGTGTTCGGTTGTAGATGATTATAAAGGATAAATTGATTACACACTTATAATTACAGAAAAACATATTATTTTTCTTGATTTATTATTTCATAATTGTATATTCTATATTATGTAGTGCTGAAAAATATTACTGGCATAAATTTGAGAATAAAAACATTTTTTTACATGATAGTTTTAAAATATTGTTGTAGGCGGACCCTCAGCGATCCATAAGATAATGGTTTGAAATAAAGTTGAAGTCAATTTATTCCAACAATAAATGAAATAATAGTGTATTTTCATTAATTATAAAGTGTACAAAAGTCGTATAATATGTGTGTGTATGTGGCTGAGTGAAGGTGCTCTGGGCTCATTATTTAATAATAATCATATAATATGTTATAAGTACTATAGATTTGTTAAACAACTTATAAATTATATGCAATTATGTAACATATCATATTTTCTTTGTTTCATACAATAAACCAACTTTTAAAACTGTTCACTTGACGACTATAAGCTTTTAAATATAATAAACATTTCATTTTTATTTTTCATCAATTTCATGCAATTTTAAAATCCTAAATGTAACACAAGGCTCCTAATATATTGTTCCAATGCCATTTCCAATGACAGTAACAAAAATAGCTAGCCACAATTTTTTTTTTTTTGTAAGCACGTAAGCTCCAAATTTTGACAAAAATCGTAAAAATAATGCAAACATTTATATTGTTTTGAGTTAGAAATTCATATGAATATTTTCTTTATTTAGAAAATCTAATACAAGATTCCTTATAAGTTTGTCTACCTTTATCAAAAAAAAAAAAAAATGTACAAGAGAGATAAATTGAACTTTTATGAGTGTTAGAAGTTCAAATGTTTACAACATTGACTCGATTTCTCAAATAACGATTTTCTTATTTTGTTATAATTCAAAAACGAATAACACTTGCAATTTATATCATATGTTTATTTTATCAATTCCTATACTTGATAATATTTTCAAAATATTTTGACTGCTAACAAGCTGTTTTATAGCAATTTTTTTTTTGTTTTTTTTCCATAAATTATGTTAATAAAATGTTAATTGTTGGGTCAAAAACCTTTAAAAATGAATACACTACTCCTGATGGGTATACTGTTATAATTGTACTTGAAAAATATAAAAAATAGATAAGCAACATTTTTTTTACAAGCATTTAAATTTTGATTTTTAACAAAATGTATTAAATATATAATTTAAAAATTATTTTGTAGTTAAAAATATATAAAATGTTCAACTTTTATAGCTAAGGATTGAAAATGTAAAACAAGATTCTACATAAATAGGTTATATATAAATTACTTTATTCACCTTAGTATCATCAAATATACTTCGTAATATAATAGGCTAACTGGCCGTCTTCGCTCAGAATCGTTATTCGTTTTTCTCATACTATGATTTTAAATCATTGAATTCAAACTTAACGCAATCTATTACAGTGACAAACTTGTAACCTACTGTACAGCAGAGCGAGATCCACTTCCTTTTCCAAGTTATCATTACTAATAGGACAATCTCTGGCGGATGTGTGATTCTTTCAACTTCTGAAAATTATGCTATGTTTATCATCGAAAAAAATTTTATTTAATTTTCAGAAAAACTGGAATCGTTCTAATTGTATTTTTATCAGCAGCTGTCGATTGGTAACATCTAAGCTCAATCGGTACATCTAAAACTGTAGATTTTTAATTTTTCATGTCATTTTTCCAAATCGCGATAAAAACAATAAAAACAAACGAAATACTGCGGACAAGAGGAGCTGATAATATTAACTAGATACTGATTTTCTGAAATTAATAAATAAATAAATGCAAGTATAGATATTGTAATGCTATTTTAAATTAGGATGTTTATGTCATTAAAATGTATGATTATAATTTTATTTCATACTAACTATAATAATACTTAGAAAAAAAAGTGGGTAAGTGGATGTCACTCTGCGGTACAGTAGGTTAAAAGTGCGTCAATGTATAAAGGATTGTATTAAACTTGAATTCAATGGTATAAGATCATTGTTATTTTTATTCGTTTCTATAGTGATAAACAAAGTGTTAGAAATTAAAATCTTATTAGCGGTTTTTCATAATTTTTCGGTGGTTTATCCCGTGGCATTAAATAACTATTGATAAAATCGAAAAATTACCTCTTTTAAGTACTACCTTGATCCAATTTTCTAAAGAATAAGGTACTATATGTAGAGATCAAAGCACTCCTTCTGGTAGACATTTTGTATACAGGATATAAAAAAAATAAAAATAATAAGCACCATTTTAAAACCACCAGCTCAGAATCTAAAAAAAACGATTTAGGTACAAATATCTTCTGTATTGGTTGAAATTTATACTTCTTCACCGACACGAAAAATCTATTTTTGTGTCAAGTTTTCAATTTTGTGGTTTTGATACATATGTTAACTGATATGTGTACCATATTTGGTACATGGTTCATTTGCGATTTGCCATTCAAGCTAACACAAGAAAAGTGAGCACGCCTTTCTCGCTATACCTATACGAACTTATTACAAAAACAAACCTTATAACGAATTATTAAATCGAGTTTATAAAATATCAAATGGCTGATTGAAATTTTGTTTGCCTGGTGGGCTGCGAAATATTTTCCAGTGTTAAATCGTATTTACTTGTACCCTATTAGGTGTACCGTGCACACGACCCTTTTTGGGAAAGACTCCGCAGTGTACACAGAAACTTATTGGCAAAACCTCAGAGTAAACTGAAATCGTACACCCGTACACCCCCAGCTGGTAATGTACCGGAAAATAAGTCAGCGGTTAACCTGTTAAAACTTTAAAAATCGAATCCGAACTTTAGAATTGTTATTTACCGTTTACATTATTTGTACACAATATTCGACATTATTATTGTCTATCGTTGTGATGAAATCCAAAAATGCGGTCATCGGAACTAAATTTCGAGTGGCCTTTTCAATAATACAACACGATAAACATATAATAAAATTAAGTATTAAGAATGCATACGTTTTCGGTTCCGTAATACTCGAACAATTCGATCGCGTGTACCTATATACATACAACAACAACAGCTATACCTATTGCCTACAACTAATAGCGGTGCAACACTCGCTCGACGTCGGTGTTGAAGAGTTTTCGCCTTGAAACCTTTTACGACTGCAATATAACAGGTGTATCGCATATTATCTTTATTCGGTGTACCCGGATAACGGGATTAAAATATTAATATGATGTACCCGTACACTGGCTGCAGTACGCCTGCTAATTCATATTTTACACGATGTAAGACATTAATCGCCCAACGTTCGTTCTACGAGTACCTACAACAGACGACGTGTATAGTATACGTCGGGCGGTGGGTGACACTTACCTACCTATAATCATATAGGCACAGGCAATACCGTTGTAGGCACCGAAAAATAATTTCGAACAGCATTTTCCGCCGTTTTCGAGAAAACACAACTGCACGAAACCATGGGTGCTAGGATGTGGATTTCGTGGTCTGTGATTTTACTCCTCGGCGTCTGTGTGACGGAACAAGCGTATTTTCTGGAAGAAGATTTCATCGAAAGTATCAACGAAAGAGCAAAGACGTGGAAGGTGAGATGATGGTATAAAATATTATTAAGACAATAAAGACGCATTTTAATGCCAAAATAATTGACTTTGCCGGTCAGGCTCCAGTGGCTCTCGACCTTTTGTGAGTGTGGCCAAGACATTTTAAATTCAACGTTTGTCGACCCTTGTGACAAAAATCACTCCCACACAGCATTTGGGAAATGATAATATTTTGTGAATATTTTAAAGTGATTAAATACTTGACAAATACTATTTAATAAATATTTTCTTTTCATTATAACAAAATATTGTACTACGTGATTGCATAAAAATGTTGACTCAATATTCTATAAAGTTTCCGTAAACATTTTTTTTTGAAAATATATGATTAAAATGTTTTATTAATGTTCTTATAAAATATTTTCCAAATTATGAACTTCTTGGCCAAAGAATATAACTAAACTCTTTCCTAATTCATTACGCAACTTTTTAAATATTTTGACAACGATATTATTTTTCTGAAAGTTTTTTTTAAAATAGTTAAGAAATATTTTTATGCTGTGTGGTCTATAATTTCAAACATAATTTTCATATTTTATTAATACTACATTAAAGTATAAAATAATATAAAATAGAACGATTACAAATACCAACAAGTACAATAACGGTTATATTTTATGATATTATTTTTAACGATTTTCTTCCTCGATCTTTGTTGTTACCTATTCAATTATTTTAGAAAATTATTTTGTTGAGTATTCACAGACACCATGCTGAAATAATATATGTGAATTATCAATTATGCACTCGCAACTTTAATTTGGGTCATGACCTGATTTTGGGAACCCCTGAGATTGGAGATAAAATAGAATTATTTATTTTTACTGGGACTCACATTTAAATACCCTAAAAAATATATCAAAAAAGGTGCTCTTCTGTATAGTAGGTTACAATTGGATCACTGTATGATGGATGGTATTAAAATTGAATTCAATGATATAATATCATTGTATAAGAAAAAATATTCTAAGCGGAGACGGTATGTCGGTCTAGGTATATAATTATCTATGGTATTAAAAAAAAATGACCTAATATAAATTCCAAATTAATCATATTACAATATACATTAGGTACTTAAAACTCTTTATACATGAACAACAAACCATGATATTATCATTAATATATAATAGTGTACTTTAGAAGTTTCGAGTACCCACGAATAATATTATACAATCACAACAAAATAACTAAAATAGTTATTCTAAGTTTTTTTTTATGTGATTTCGTCCAAATTTGAACTTTAATCACTATATTATAATCTGTGGTTACTGGTTATGTAGTTTTTAGTTTTTTTGGTAACAGAATCAACTACTTACGTGAAATCTCAGCTTATGATATTACTAAGTATATTTCATGATACTAAGGTGAATAAAGTAATTTATATATAACCTATTTACGAATAGAATCTTCTTTTAAATTTTCAATCCTTAGATATAAAAGTTGAACATTTTATAAATTTAAACTACAAAATAATTACTCAATTATAAATTTGATAAATTTTGTCAAAATTCGATCTTTAAATGCTTATTTTTTTTTTTTTTTATAATTTTTATTTACAATCTGTTACAATAAAATGAACAATAAGTAAAATAGATAATTGAATAAGTGGCTTGAGGAAAGGACGGATTTAAGAAGCCTTCCAGTGAAGACACTTTGTTAAATGCTTATAAAAAATAATTGTGCATATGTTTTTATAATATTTTTCAACTGATATTGTAACAATATATCATTAGCCTTGTATTAAATTTTTACACTTTTTGGCCCAACAGATAAAACTTTATTGATATTCATAGAAAAAAAAACTAAAAAAATTGAAAACTGACAATGTCCGTTAACAGCTCAAAAAGAGTCAAAATATTTTCAAAATTTTATGGTGTATAGGAAATTCTAATTTAAACATTCAGTGAAATTTTCATGTATCTACAGTTATTCGTTTTTGAATTACAACAAAATAAGGAAATCGCTACATGAGAAATCGAGTGAATATCCAATGTTGTAAAAATTTGAATTTCAAACGCTCATAAAAATTTAATTTGACATTCTTATAGAATTTTTTTTTTTGATAAAGATAGACAAACTTATGAGGAATCTTGTATTACATTTTAAAACCTTAGATTTAAAAAGAAAAATTTTTACGAATTTTTAACTCAAAATAATTAGAGTCAAAATGTTTTCAAAATTGTATGGTGTATAGGAAATGCTAATATAAACATTCGGTGAAATTTTTATGTATCTACAGTTATTCGTTTTTGAATTGCAACAAAATAAGGAAATCGCTAAATGAGAAATCGAGTGAATATCCAATGTTGTAAAAATTTGAATTTCAACAGCTCATAAAAATTTAATTTGACGTTCTTATAGACATTTTTTTTTTTGATAAAGGTTGATAATCTTATAAGGAATCTTATATTACATTTTAAAATCTTAGACTTAAAAAGAAAAAAATTTACAAATTCTTAACTCAAAATAATTTGCTAATTTTTATGATTTTTCCATATTTTGTCAATTTTTGGATTTTAAATGCTTATAAAAAAAAACTGTGACTAAGGATTTTTAATATGTTTGATCTGCCTTTGAAACAATATACTAGAAGCCCTCTATTACATTTTTAAGCTTTTTTAATAAACCAATAAAATTTTATTGATATTTATAGAATTAAAAACTAAAAAAATTTTAAACTGAAAATGTCCCTAAACAGCTCAAAATAATTCAAATTATTTTGAAAAATTCATGGTGTATAGAAAAAGCTAATATAAAAAGTCAGTAAAAATTTCATGTATTTACGGTAATTTTTTTTAGATTTACACTATAAACCAAAATCGATTTTCTCGAAAACAGATTTTGAGTAAAAATTTATGTTTTTCCTTAATTTTTCTTTTGTTTTTCACGTCGCTTTTGAAAATTACTGAAAAATGTTTACTTTTGACCCCCCCAAAGTAATTCCAAACACTGTTACTGTCCTAAAAGGTTATGACATACACAAAAAAATAATTAAAAAAACACACATCATTGTAAAATCAATACATTCATAGTTCCACTCAGAATCTAAAAAGCTTTAAAAATAACCAAAAGGGCCCTTTCCACGCAATAATTACCTAAAAAAATGACCCAAAATGCTTTGACCTGCTAGAGGAAAACGATTGTTTCACTTTCGGTGATATTTAATAATTCTTTATCTTGAATAAACTAAGATTAATACAAACACCGTAGTTAGTCAAATAAAATAGAGAGACTTCAGTATACTCGAAATAAACGCGATTGTGAAGTAAATATCTTATTGACCAACTAGTTGTTCCAACTAGTGATTATTCGTTTGAGTAAGTCTCGGTAAGTCACCACATCCGATAATCACTATAGACTGATTAAAGAGTAAAGACATTATCACATTCAGAAATAGAATGATTGACATTTGGCATTTATGAAAATTACGTAGAAACTCTTAAAGAAAATATTATGACAACAAAATTTTTCCATATGATATTTTAGATTCTGAGTATAACGATGAACGATGAATTTCACAATGATGTGTGTTTTTATTTTATTTTTTATTTTTTTATGTAATTATTTATTTATTATTTTTTATTTTATTTTGACCTTTTAGGACAGTAAACGTGCTTGGATTTTCTTCAACAGTATATTTTCTGATAGGAAAGTGAATCTAGTTGGTACTTTTAAATTTGTAGAAAAGTGTGAAAATTGATATCAGGAGTTACAAAACTCCTGATATATTGTTACAATAGCACTTGAAAAATATTAAAAAAACATAGGCACAATTTTTTATTATAAGCATTATAAATTCAAATTTTGATAAAATTTATCACATTTAAAATTTAATAATAATTTTGTTGTTAAAAATGTATAAAATGTTCAACTTTTATAGCTAATGATCGAAAATTTAAAACAAGATTCTATGTAAATAGGTTATATATAAATTACTTTATTCACCTTAGTATCATGAAATATACTTAGTAATATCATAGGCTGACTAACCGTTTTCGCTGAGAATCGTTTTTATTATACAATGATATTATATAATTGAATTCAAATTTAATACCATCCATTATACAGTGACCCACTTGTAACTTACTGTACAGCAGAGCACATTTTAATTTCTTAATTAACACTATAAGCTCGTACATTCTATGAATCATCATAATAATATATTTATATGTACTATAAATTATAATAAAATTATCTGATAATGATAAACAATTTTCTAAAAATTTAAAAACCAAAAAGACAAGTGTCGCCATCGTAGTATCTGTTACACCAAACGAATTATGTAAGTAAATACTTGGAATATATTTTCCTATAAAACTAAAAAAAAAATGCACTTTGAATTAGAAACTGAGTCCTTTACATAATATCATAGAACTATAACAATAGGTTATACCTATTATACAATAACGACATAACGCTCTTGACAAAAATAAGTAAACATTTAAAATTAAATTACGTTCTTCCATAGAATTGCATTTATTAGGTTCAACGTCTAAATAATCTTTTCCTATTGTAGATAACTTTGGAAGTAATCAAGCAAAAATAAAACAGTGGTTAAGAAAGACTTGCTTAGGTAGGTATGTGATTGAATTTGATCTGAGCAAGAACAGGTAATCATAAGAGATACCTACGTAGAGGTATACTAAACGTCTTTTTCAATTTGCAAAGAGTAGTAATTAAATTAATTTGGTGTTAAAAAAGTTAATTTTTCTTTTATAATTTAACCTAACTAGTTAAATATACTCTCATAGTTAACATGTTCATTTACCAGTTGAAGTGTCCATTATAATAACTTAGTGTTTATCAGTTTGATTAAAAATAATACGATAAATTAAAGTCATCTGAATACAATTAATATGAATCCTATTGGTATATAAACTATAACTGTGGTTAAAATTAAAAAACTAATTTAATATGATTTTAAATAAAAACAAATCAATAAATATTCCTTGATAATTGAATAGATACAAACATAATAATATGTTACATGTCGTGTTTACACCTTTCGAAGTTGGAAATCTTTATTTAAAATTGTGCAGTATTACGTCCATTAAAGTGAAAAAAAATGGTTTAGGGTTTTACCCGAGTGAATAATTTACATTATTTTTTTCTTAACAGTTTATGTATAATTGGTTATAAGTTATAACAAATTATAGAGTTAGTCTCAAATGTAGTTTCTTCGGTCCGTAATAAACGTGGTATACCATTATTATAGTAATCTATTTTGGTTGATACACCATACGACGATTATGGCAGACGTTTAGCAATGTTCTAAATCAGCCAAAAAAATCTGAAAATATGATTATTGACTTCTATGTCATATTTCACAATTATATTTATTTATACAATTATATTTATTTAATTATATTTATATCTATGAAAAATGACCAACAATTGATGTACTCTGTGTATCAAATTGGTGGTAAACAAGATTTATGTGTAGAAGGAAGAAATTTCAGGGGGATCAGAACTCTAGAACCATAATCCTGCGTAAAATTCCACAGTACTTTTCTAAAGCGTCAGAAAAAAACAAACAAAAATTAAGGGAAAACTGAGATTTTTACTCGAAACTAGCTTTTGAAAAAATCGTTTTTATTTTTATATATAACACTAAAAAAAATAATTTAAAATACGTACAATTTTTCATGGAATGTTAATTATTAGGATTTAATATGGGTAGTTACAAAAACAAATGTTCAAAATATTTTGCATATTTTTGCGATATTAATAGGCATATTAAGATAATTTCGATTTTTATTAGTATTTTTTAATTATTGTTGATAAAAAAATTTTCAATAGGTTAAAACACTTGAAAATTTAATACAAGGTTCCTCATAAGTTGTTATTAGTGAAAAAAAAAAGTAGAGAGTAAATCAAATGATAATTTTTTATAAGCGTTTGAATTAAGAATTTTGACAACATTCATCAAAATCATGACAATTGGCCAATTATTTTGAGTTAGATTTCTATAAAAAAAATTAGAAAAATTTCAAAATATTTTCACTTTGTTATTTATAGACTTTGGAAATTTAATTTTTCTTATGTTTTATTGATATAAATATCAATAAAATGTTTTTCGTTAAATCCAAAATCCAAATGCTTGAAAATGTAATACAACTTTCTCATAAGTTGTTATAATATTAGGAGTTGAGAAATATTAAAGTTCTATAATTACGTTTTTTTTCAATAAGTACCTAGTTAATATTTAGATTTTGACAAAATTTATCAAAATCTTGAAAATGTACTTGTTATTTTGTAGTTAAAATATTATGATCATCGCTCAGAATTATTTATTATATTTGGTATACAATGATTTTAATATTTTATAATTATCATATCATTGAGTTCAAATGTCATCCATTACAGTGACTATCTAGACACCTAATGTACTGTAAAATACTAGAGTGTTAAAGTGTGATTCTAAGGACGCGTCTAGTGACGCGGAGCCATTCTAATTTTGGCCACGCGGCCGGCTTTGGATTCCCAACAACTTACCCATATACTTACGTATTTGCAGCACGATTTAAAATAGTATGGTTGCCCAACGACCCATTAGAAAAATGTTATCACACGGCATACGATTTGAATCCAAAAGTCACCCGATCTGGTGACATTTTACCTACAGCGCTACCGGTAGTAAAGTAAAATCTGTGAAAAAGTTAGTTACCTAGTTAAATATTAAATACCGTGTACAGACATTAATAAGATGAGTAAACGACATGTAAAAAAAAATAGTCACCAGAAGCGAAAGTATCCAGATTGAAATCCTATGCTGTCTTATCATACCTCATTGGTCAACCATACTATCTTAAATCGTGATTTGCAATGTTTTAGAATATTAGGTATATCGTAAAAATCCGATAAGTAGTTTTTTCATCTCAATTTTCATTAAATAATAAATACATTTTTAAAAAATTGTTTTTTTATTAGGTAATCAAAGCATTATTTTAGTAATTTTCGCTACCTTTTTGGGTCATAAATACCAAATTTCTATTATAGAGATTTAATTACTATATTGTATCGTATATAATAAAATTGTTGTTAACAATATTTTCGTCGGCTCCAAAAAGTGATAAAAAACTCGAAAAAACACACTCATAATTGTAAAACTTATACTTCCATCCATCCTCTCAGAAGAATATTGAATTAACTTTTTTTCATCCAAATTAAGTTAATATTTTTTCCGAGGCTGGGCATCGAAGAGTTAAGAAGTTAAAGTTAAGTTTAAAAGTTAAGTTACTTTTAACTAAGTTAATTAACGAGTTACTTTTTTTTTAGAAGTAACTTCTAACTTAACGAGTTACATTTTTCATTTTTCATTTTATTGGCGCGTTAAATTAATTTTTTCCCAAACCACATATTTAAAATTAATTATATAAAAAAAAACCCGAAATATTAAATATATTTTAGTAAATAATAATTTATAATAATACTAAATTATTTTATTAGTAAGCGAATAATATTACATAAAAACATTTCACAATTTATTAACCAATGATTCCCAATACCTTATTCCCTATTCCCTATCAAGCATGACATAATATAAAATAAATTGTAAATTATTATTTTTCAAGTGTCAATAAACTAGAATTTGTAAAATATGAAATATCATCTTTATTGTTATACGTAAATATGAAATTTATACTAATCGTAAGATAAAATAATTCAATTAGGCCGGTATTAACTTCGATCCAAACACACCGAAGGAATACATCGTCAAACTTTTGGGATCGAAAGGAGTACAAGTCCCGAACAAACTCAACCTTAAAATGTACAAATCAGGTGACGAAGCTTACTCGAACCTGTTTGGCAGAATTCCAAGGAAGTTCGACGCGAGAAAAGAGTGGAGACGGTGTATCACGATTGGACAAGTCCGAGACCAAGGAAATTGTGGATCGTGTTGGGTACGTCTGAGTGATGATGAGTTTGAGTCAAAACTGTATTAGTTGGGTGGCAATACATAATATTATAACAATTTTTATATTATTGTAAAATTGCAATAGGCGTTCGCTACGAGTTCAGCGTTTGCCGACCGGCTGTGTATAGCCACGAACCAGGAATTCAATGAACTGTTATCCGCAGAAGAGTTGACTTTTTGCTGCCATCTGTGCGGTTTCGGGTGTCACGGAGGTTACCCGATCAAAGCTTGGAGTTATTTCAAGCGACACGGTATCGTGACAGGAGGTGATTATCAATCGGAAGAGGTAGGTAGAAATGGGCGGGGACAGAAAGAAAAGTGTACAAATGGAATTTTCAGCGTGGGAAATCATTAATTGTATTATTCGTGTGGACTGTTAGGGTTGTGCGCCGTACCGAGTACCGCCTTGCATTAGTGACGAACATGAAAATAACACGTGCAGAGGTCAGCCAATGGAAAGAAACCACAGATGTACAAGGATGTGTTACGGAGATCAAGAAATCGATTATGAAGAAGACCACAGATTCAGTATGGTTTGCTTTGATATTTTTAAGCGTACACTTACGTACCTATACCTAAGTTTTAAATCCGATTAAATTATGATTGCAGCGAGAGACTATTACTACCTCACATATGCAAGTATCCAAAAAGACGTTATGACTTATGGACCGATCGAAGCGTCGTTCGACGTGTACGACGACTTTCCCAGTTACAAGTCAGGTAAATATGCATTGATATGGATGACTTATCGTTCTAAAATTATTGTTTTCAATTTTTTTTAAGGAGATTCGGTACCGACTACTTTTTTTACTAAAACAAACGTATATATTTGTCCATATTAACGATACCACTAATCGTGTGCCGATAAATTAAAATAAAACACGCTTGAATTCGGTGTGAGGTTATTAGTAATAATTGAGATCGTCCACTTTTATATCAAATTTCCACTCTAATATTCTCATTAAATTTGTTTTAGAGCGTACAAAACTATATGAACCGTCATACTTATTACATTCATACACTTAAAGTGAGTTTCCTATCGAATTTTAGGACGACACAGACGTTTTTAGATTTCTTGTCGCATTACACTAGCTTTGTCTGTCCGTTGGAAAACATGTACAAACTTGTCACAGGCAAAACACAATACTCGTCGGGCTCAGAATGGTGTGACGTACCTATTCGATCTTCCTCCTACTTATAAAATAAGTACGCGGAGTAGGTATATTGACACGAATATAGACTAAGTTCAGCCGTGTTGAACTCCTTGAGAGAGCATGGGAACATGTGCGTTGGGAATGGTCATTTTCAAACAGTTTAACCTTGATTGTATGGGTTTCAGGTGTTTATGAAAAATCGGAAAATGCTACATACTTGGGAGGACATGCCGTGAAGTTGATCGGTTGGGGTGAAGATTACGGAGTCCCGTATTGGTTGATGGTCAACTCTTGGAACGAAGCTTGGGGGGACCATGGTCTTTTCAAAATTCGACGAGGGACGAACGAATGCGGAGTCGATAACTCGACGACTGGTGGTATTCCAGTGGTTTACTAATAGTGATACGCATACAATTACAACCAATTAAAATATACCGTAGTTTATAGCTTATGGTTTAAAGGTTCAATACAATCGGATTAAAATGTTTAGTTCTATTGAAAAAACGTTATTATTTTTATGATTGCTCCTGTCAGTTTTAACCACGCTGTAGTTTTTATTTTATGTTTATCGAATTAATACATTTTTTTTTAAGTATCAAAAATACTTCTTTCACACACTAAATATTTAGTAAAATACATATTCAATGCTATTATGATCAATAATATAACTGTTCAAGTTGTCACATTATACATCGATTATTGTTATTAATTATTATGTAGGTAAGCTATTTCATGTTAAAATATCGAATTCAAATGCTCGATGGTTGGATTATTGGAAAAAATATCGTCATCATTGCTCAGTGACATATTATACGCAGCCGTAAAAATGTACAATATTATCGTATTGTTTATTATCACTGTAAACGATTGTTTTAGACATAATAATATGATGTTATGACTGTACGAATATGCTTGAGAAACTGAGTAATGAATTTATTAATGCGAATTTTATTTTATACGATCCAATGAACGTTTTAACTTCATATCCCATATCACAATATAATATATTAGACAATATCGTTCACATTTTATTTTTAATTAAGACGGACGCTTTTATACTCCATGGTGTTTATTTTTAATTTTAATTTGACAAGACTCCCTGTGATTACTAAACTCTAGCGACACGATCGTGATGGCAAGTGAGGAGGCTTATTTTTAATTTTGGATTTCTATATGGATCTAGAACTTGTAACTGTTAAATACTAGTTACATAAACGATGGTCTTCCTACAAGTTGCAAACATTTTCTGTTTCAATATTTTCATATTGTAGGTAGGTACTTATGTTTTACTTTTTTACATTAAAATAATATATACCGTAGTATTGGTTTGTATCGTCAGCAGCGAGGTTGGTGACTCTAGATGCAATTCATTTTTGATTAAATGACAATCATTTTCACCCCAAACTATATTATTATATTTGTATTTTTTTTCACAAACGTTTTATTATTATTATTTTTTTATTTATTTATTCTTCAAGAACATAATAGGTACCACTGAACATGATCGTCTGTGGCTATTAGTTCACAACTTGGAATATAAATTCATTGCATAAATAATACAATTAAACGATTAAAATACACATTTCGTCGTCTCAGAATGAAAAGGTTCTAACGCAATTTATGTAATTGTTCAGGGGAACGTTTTTAAGTAGGACATTGAATAACTTTTTTCACCATAATTACTAAATCGTGAAAATTGTATGCAATATCAAGAAAGTTCCAAAGAACACAACTTTATCTGCAATTTGTCTTTCCTCAATTATTGACTGAGTTAATCATAAAAAACCAAAATATTAGTTTTAGAATTAAAAGGTTTTACGTGTAGAACTTTTTCATTCTGAAAATAAAAATTATTTATTTAGTTAGAACTTTTTCATTCTGATTTGAATCATTTTTTCTATGCAGTGATACCAACTTCTAGTGTAAACTATGTTATAAATTATACATTTTTTTATTACCTATGCAATATTTTTAGTTTTTAAGTTAAGTATTATTATATTATAACATACCCGTATATGTAGTGGGCGGGGGGGTCCCCCCACCCCCCGGAATTTTTTTTGTTGTGTATGTGCCTGGACATACCTACTATAAGTAATAAGTTACAATTGTATGGTCCATTGGCGCAATAAGTGTAGGGAAGGGGGGTATATTGAAAACGCAACAATATAAATTAAACGGCATAAATCATAATTCACAATAATGAAAAATGTCAAAAACGTAATTCAAATTTAAATGTACCATTTCTTATAATACTAAAGTAGGTACTATATACATGTGGCATGTAGGTATTACCTACCTTATCACCTCAACAAAACAAAAATAGACGGTAAATTTATGCTGGAATGCTGGAATAATATTTTATTATGGCACAATAATAATTTATATTGTACCAGTGGTATAACCGTATTATAACGGTACCTTTTCATTCTGAGATATTACATTTAAGACCGTTTAGAACTATTTCATTCTTAATTATTGTTTAGAATGAAAAGGTTGTAACTGATATTTCTCGGTTTCGCGCTTATCATTCACGTTTTTATGAGTTAGAACCTTTTCATTCTCTGTATCTCATTGAATAATCAACGGATCGATCCGATTTCAAGATTGAATTATACAACAAAAAATTATAAATGATTATATGCAAAAAAAACATTTTTCAAAAAAATTGATTTAGAACCTTTTCATTCTGAGGCGACGATTTCTCATAAATTAAAATATCAATATAAATAAATACCTATTATTTCATTGTTTGTATACATAGGTAGTATTATGTAAGACTCATGTAGATTAGTAATAAAATATAAAGCCGTATAATTGTAACCTAACCTGGTAAGTTTTAGACTACACCACATTCTGAGGTAGGTACCTACTTCAAAAGGTGCTAAGGACTGATCTCCACGTCATCTATCTATGCTCACCACATTAAATTATTATTTATTATAATATAACGTTAAAACATTCAGAGGAAAATCAAAACTATAAAAATTATTTTTGAAAAAACTCACTTATTCATCACATAACAAATTAATAAGGTAGTTTTTAATCATTAGTGGGTCAAATGCTATACGCGTAATACGATTTGAATTTTTAACAGACAATAGTGAATTTTAATTTTACACTTTGTATAATATAGATAATATGGGCATATAGGTATATCGTATATGTGTATTTTAGAGTCACACTGCAGGGTTACCAGATTACTATTTGGTTTTTGGTATAACTCTAAAATATTGATTTGTTTTGAACTGTTTACGGACATTTCAGCTTCCAATTTTTTTAGTTTTTTTTTCTATGAATGTCAAAAACATTTTATCTGTCGGGTAAAAAAGCTTGAAAATGTAATTGATTACTGTTACAAATAAAATATAAGAAAAATCTGAATCACAAGACTATAATTAGGTATAGATATATAGTATCTTAAAGTAGGTATCTATCATTATTATTCATAGGTACCTGTTAATTATAAATAATTTAAGTATAAACCCAATAATGCGGTCTGATGTTAACGAAAAATCAAAATATAGCATATCTTAATATATATACGCAGGTACCAACATCATAATATTTTCAATGATATTCAATAAGTCAACCTCGGTTACTGTGATGTATATTTTGTGGAATTTCGTGGAATTTATTCACCAGTGTCCAGTACAGTAGTACTAAATGTTTAAGTTTCTTTTAATATAATATATTGGCAATAAACCATTTCTGTAAATCTTATTAGGTACCTACAATTTACAAAAACCAGATATTTCATTGTTTAAACATATTATATCATAATATTCACTAAATTTACTTTTAAAACGTTGGTTATTATTCATAAGTCTACAGTACAATTTGATATTTATTGGCAAATGGCTAAAATAAGATCGTTAAAATTC
>CARXXK010001085.1:7696578-7716329 GCA_949089665.1 Macrosiphum euphorbiae
GATGACCTCGGACAACACATTAACTATGCCCAGATCATATCATGTCGTAAATGTAGGATTTCGTTCGTATTAGAATTCTAATCATAATGGTAGGTACTAAAAATAATGTAGTTGATGCTGTCGGATACAAAAAAAAAAAAAAATGACAAGTCAAATAAAACAGAAAAGTTAAGAATATCTTGTTGAAATTTTCATAGAAAATTAAAGAATTATTTTTTTTGGAAAATTAAATTAATTATGTTGTATTTGCGATAAATGTTAGGGGTTTTTTTTATTTGAATTTATTACAGTTTTTTAAAAATTATCTTTATTGTCCGAAATGAACCATTGTAATTATAACATCGGTTTTTAATGAAATCTCATACGTGTTTTATATTTTCTTCATAGAGACATTGTAACGGACGTGCATATTGCAATAAAATTAAAATACGTAATTAGCAATCCGAAATTGTAAAAAATTGTTACATCAATAAAGGTTTTGTCAAACTACTTCGTTATACTGCTTGGACCATAATGCATTTAATTTTCTTTATATTATCGTGTTTCGATGTACCTATGGCGAGTTGACTGAACCCATTTTTTTGTCATGAATGAATAATGGAAATCAAGTAGTAAACATGTTATCAGAACCACACCGCTTCAGAATGATAACGTTTCAGCGTTTCTTGTCGTTGCGCAACGGTACGAACCAAGGTGTGGCCATATCATTCTAAAAGTGAAGCGAAAACGGGGTACTTGCAGTGTTACCATCATATGAAAAATAAATTGTTGTAAATATACTAACATTATTTTATTTTGAATAATAAAAATTAATTTTAAAATAAGAACAAATTTTACAAAAAAATATATGTACCTACTATTGGTTCTTATTATAATATAATAATATTATATTATAATGATAATATTTATGCAGTACAAATAATAATAGTATAATAACAAACTGCACTTATTATAATATACAAATGTAGAATAATATTATATTAAAATAATGATAATATTTATGCAGTACAAATAATAATAGTATAATAACAAACTGCACTTATTATAATATACAAATGTAGAATAATATTATATTAAAATAATGATAATATTTATGCAGTACAAATAATAATAGTATAATAACAAACTGCACTTATTATAATATACAAATGTAGAATAATATTATATTAAAATAATGATAATATTTATGCAGTACAAATAATAATAGTATAATAACAAACTGCACTTATTATAATATACAAATGTAGAATAATATTATATTAAAATAATGATAATATTTATGCAGTACAAATAATAATAGTATAATAACAAACTGCACTTATTATAATATACAAATGTAGAATAATATTATATTAAAATAATGATAATATTTATGCAGTACAAATAATAATAGTATAATAACAAACTGCACTTATTATAATATACAAATGTAGAATAATATTATATTAAAATAATGATAATATTTATGGCTTATGCAGTACAAATAATAATAATATAATAACTAACTGCACTTATTAAAATATACAAATGTAGAATAATATTATATTATAATGATAATATTTATACAGTAGAAATAATAAAATAATAAAAAACTATGCAATGTTAAATGTACACTACTGGCCTTTAAAAAGGATCATTTTGTTGTACCAGTTTCTAAGTGAAATATTTTCGGAGCTCTTTTTGCACGTATATTTAGTTTTTAAATCAAAATATTTTGATATTATAGATTTAATTAAAAGGGTTACATGATTACTCATACAATCATTATCAAAATTATGAAATTGTATATCATTAAATACAGAAGTATTATTTATAAAAAAATTTAGAGTTTTGGTTTGAATAAATAATTTATGCATAGGTTTATTAGACTGGTGTTGAAAAGATCTCATAATTTTTTCAGTTTTTGTACAAATAAAAATAACACTATCACTTGGATATGACAAACCACCAACATCTTTAAGATGAATTAAAGAACCTAAAAAGTTATCTTTGACACCAAAAAGAGCACCTACACAAATCTCACATTTAATTTTGAATGAAAGATGACGAGAAACAAAACCAGCAATATAAATTATAACTTCTGTACAAAAGTCATTGAGAGTATTATTTACAATGTAATCATGGTCATTTATAGTTAAAGTTTCAGGTTCAAGCTCAATGTCTTTATATAAAGTTAAATATGTACTATTAATTAAGTCTTCAGGTTCTTTATTTTTTATGCTAGAACAATTTAAAATCGAAATATTATCAAGTGGAATACAGTTACCAAGAGCACTATTTTTAATTTCTGCATGCATTATTAATTTTTTATAAGTGGCACGAAATTGTCTTGCAGTGGGATTGTTATTTAAACCACCATGAGATCTTATAGAACCAAATAAAAGTTCCAAGTGGTCTTGGCTGAATTTATAAAAACATAAAAATTTTAATTTTTTTGATTTTAAAAGAGTTTCATATAACGTCTTTAATGATTCAAAACAAATTAAAAAACCTAAAAATCCAGTTTTTCTTGGAGATTCAATGACAAGTTGACCGTTTGGAAATTTTAAACCTTTAATATATGTACTAATTTCATCAATACAATTTTTTATTTCTTCAAAATTCCGGTCACACAGGGCAGATTTAAAACCATAATCATTGTATTTTCTTGAGTTAAGTATATCAAAAGCATTATTGAATATTTGGATAAATTCAATAGTAGCATTACAATTTTGAAAAGCCTCTAGTTTTAAAGTATTTTGACAAAAAGATAAAGCGTCAGCTACAGACTTACTTAAAAGCTGTGTTGCTAGCTTAACTTTCATTTTTTGGCGAAAGAAAAAAACATGATTTTTTTTCAGTTTGTTACCTAAATGAAATCCTTCATTTTCTTGGAGAGTTAAGAGTTCTTTAATAAATTTGAAATTTATTTGTTCATTATTACTATTTAATAAAAGTTGTTTTTCACCAAAAGTATTTCGAACCAACTTTATCATATGTGCCGGGTCTGGTAAAATTACAACAGGTTCATTTGAATTATTAACACTAAAATCGGTTTTTAAATTTTTTAAATTTAAATCACAACCTAATATTTTAGACATAGTTAAATTAGTAGGGCACCCATCGAAAGTCAAACTAACAATATTCACTTTTGTTTTTTGTAGGAGATTTAATGCTTGTTTGACCAGCTCAGCTTTTTGTACACTACTAAGATGATTGCATAAAAAGTAACCTATAGGAAGCTTCCACGATTCATTAATGCAAACTACCATAAATACAAGACATTCAGTAGCTACTTCCATAGTATCTGTTTCAACAGTTTTCCCAATATTTACATAACCATGATACTTGAAACCGTCCCACTCAACATGCTGCCTTATAGCTACTTCATCTATCATCAAAGCACAATATATAGGTTTATCATTTTTAAGCGTAAGCAAATCAAGCGATTCCTGCGTAAAACCTGGCTCTGCATCCATATGACAGTACCATTTACCAAGCGTGCGTGGATGAGGCAACACACAATTAAATTCATTTCGAACAAACTCGTATGCTTTAGGTGAATAAAAGTTGAGTGTTAAAGCAAATTTTCGCAGATCTACACTATATTTTCTAGAAACAGCTTTGCCTTTGTTTTTATTTGCCAAATTCATAATCAAATCTTTATTCTTACCTGCAATAATTAAGGCAGACCATAGAGTAATAAAACTAGGCAGACAAATTAAACATCATTATAAATGTGAAGAAAGTCTGCATTCACTGCTGTTAAAAATTACCAAAACTATCCATGAGTATTTCTACTGAGTCTTCATTAAGTAAATTGTTCTTTTTCAAAACAGTAACAACTTGTTTTAATGAACTAATTTTCTTTTTTTGTCGGCTAATTTTTTGATGAAGAACTTTAATTTTTTTTGATTTTAATTCATTGGTGATTGATAAATTAAACAAAGCTTTTTTTAGGCGCATTTTTCTTGGTGTATCATCATCAGTAGATTTGCTCATATCAAAATATGATCTTTTAGAATTGTGCTTAAACAGAGATGTAATAATAGTTAATAAAATAATAACTAAGTACCTAATATACTGCCAACCCTTGTTTATACATACAGGTGTAATAGTATTTTCTGGTGAACTGATTTTCTTTTCACCAAGAACAGGTTTGATTTCTTGAACAGTAATTTTAGCAATATCTTCAAATGTACCCTCATCAAGTTGCATACTTGATATATCTGAAGATTGCTACAGCAAAAATGTATGTTATTCATATTTCTTCCAATTATATAAAGATGTAATAGACCATATACTGGTGTTAATATACTTACAGGTGTAATATTTTCATGTGAATTAGTCTCATTTACACAAGATACAAACTCTTCAGGATAAACATTTTTGGCCTAAATTAAGATGTATATAAAAAATTAACAAATATAATTTATATAGGTAACATTTTTTGTAAAACTTACACTTTTCACTCTTTTAATATAAATTGAAGGAATAGCAAAAGGCTTCAATCGTATGCTTCTAGCATATTTATCAAAACAATGTGCATCAAAATGTAAAGAACAAACAACAGATTTTGGTTTGATTGAACCAGCATTAATGTTGCACTTGTTCTGGATAAAACTTATCCACTCTTCTCTGACATTACTCTGTGGAATTCTAAAAAAATAAAATATTTTTATCATGCTTATATAGGTATATAAACTATAAAGACATAAAAATATCATACATAGTAAACAAATTAAACTAACCGGTGAAATGTAATATTTTGGTTTTCTTTTTTTTGTTTCTGAGTCCGAGCGCACAAAATACAGCTGACCATGATTTTAGGCTCAGACTCGCGTTACTTACAATTTTACAAAATTACAGTTAAAAATTATAATTATAATTAAAATTATAATTATTAATTTTTAATGCAAATATTGCTAATCAAACATAAATCATTTATCATCAGTTATCACCATAGAGCAGGGTTCACCAATTAATATTTGCCACATTAAGAATTTGGAAAATTCTCGAGGGCCATAAAAATTCAAAGTACATAATATTTATTATAATATGCCGGTTGGTCAAAAATACTTTATTTCTAAAAAAAAATATATACACTTATTAATTATTATGTAACTAAAACCAATGAAAATATAATTAAATTAAATAAATATATGAAACAATTATTAATTAATATTTTTAATGAGAAAAATGGCAGATCTTGCTTTCAACTAGCTGCTTTAAGTCGGGGTTGTAGTTTGTGGTAGCTATCTTCATCATCATTTTAAGGTGTTCGTTGGCGAGTTTGTTTTTGATATAATTCATTTTTGAAAAAGCAGACTCACAGACGTATGTGGAGCCAAACATTGTACACATTTTCACTGTCAATAATTTCAACGTCGGGTACTCGGGTATTTCTTTTCAGATACATATTTCAACCAAAATTCATCATAATATGTAGAATCAATTTCAGTTTTTGAATACTTTTCATTATACACATTTTTTAGGACACCATCTGATTGAAATTCAATTATTTCAATTTGAAGATGTACTCTGTTGCATTTGAAAATATTTTCTACTTCGTTAATCCATTCACCATAATAAGTACGTATTAAATTATTCAAATTATTGGATTTTTCGCTCAGTCTGGGTGGCCGGTTAAAATGCATTCGCGGGCCGGTAATAAAAATAAATATAATGTCGATTATTAATTTAATTTCATGGTCAAAAACGCCATCTAGTGTTCACTAGAGTTGTAAGAGGGGTACAATGGCGTTCAATTTTGCTTCGATCTGATAATCATAATATCTGCCTAATGCCGCCTCTATAGTTTTATTACTCTATGGTACGAACCGATAGAATTAAGAAACACAACAATCTCTGTTATCTATTTACTCATATCACACTCTCGCTGTGCCGTATCAACAATTTAAGATGACTATTAAAATATTTAATTTTCGTTACTTAAATTGTTCGCTTATAATTGTATTATAAATTATAATAATATTATACTGAAACGGAACATGTATCTATTCGGAACACGGGTTATAGGTTTATGAGTTTTTTGTAGAACGTTTTTGTAGAAAGTTCCAGTTGACGAGTTGTGACGTCTATCACTCATAGCGAAACAGAGATGGACGACTCAAAGCCTTCCGACGATGTAGAAGTCAAGAATCGCAAGTCCGGACTGACTTTAGAGCCAATCATGTTGTTAATGTGTCTCGGAATAAACGCAAACCGTGAGTACTTATAAGTTGTTTTTTCTCCTTGTGAGTTATGACTTGGGTTGTGAATCGAATGCACGGTATAGCCTTAAAAATATTAAATCAACAATTGCGTACTAAAAGTTAAAAGATGTAAAAAAAATCAGAAATGCTAAATAAAAGTTTCAAAATTGAAATCGTCGTTACCTAATTCACACTCTGTTCTTTTCTGATTATTTTGAAAAATTCTGTACAATTTTACGTTTGTCCCCTAAATTACCCACTAAATCCAAATTTTTTTCCAGAAACCTCACTTAAAGTTTAAAATCTAAACACTTGAAAAAAAACACACGTAAGATCAATAGATTTATAATTCATTGGTCCGGTTTGACACCAAAATACTAGATAAAAATGAAATACCCGTGAAATTGCTCTGCTGTATGGCTAGTTTATTTTGAGTGTACTTCATCGTCATTTTAATGGATTACATTTTGAAAAAAACAAATCACTTTTATTTTTAACAATTAAAGCCAATACCTTTGACGTATCATGTAGAATGTTATAAATATATTATATATGTTTGTCCTTTAAATAATATATTATAATAATAATTAATTTAAATATTTTCAATATTTCATCGTTTATAAAAACAATAGTATACATAGTAGTAGTAAATGGTTTTAAGTCCTTAGATTAATTTTTTGAATAGGAAACCTTATTTTATGTTTGAATAACCAATTTTAATAAATTGTGAATTTTAATTATTTATAAAAAAAAATTAAAAAATGTATTTTCGTTTTTTTTTGATATATTTAGATTTCTTTAAGTGTAACTTTAACCCCAAGTTATTATTATTGAAAACCTTCGCTAAACTAATATTTTATTTTCAAGCTTTTGTCCAATTTGTCATAATTTTTTATAGTATAAAGCTAAAAAATTCAAAAATCTCAAATGCATATATAGTTCAAATAGGTAGGTTACAATTAAAAGAAATACTTTGAACATTGTAAAAATAGTTATAATATTTATACAAAATATTACTACAAAAGTTTCAAGTAGGTACCTAAATTAATATTTTCAATAACCTAAGAACTAAATTCATAATTTTTTATTTCGTACAAAGTTGAACTAAAGTAAAAAAATTAAAATAAAAATAACTTTTGACTTTTGGAAAATCAGTAATCACACCACTGATATGAATTTGCTACCTATTCCTACTTTAATTTATACCACTTATGGCCTACATCTTATTCAACCTATAACCGCTATTGGTATAACATTTGTATTTATTATTTATTTTTTAATTTAATATAATATTGGTTTCAGTGATGGTGCAGACTAATCTATTTGAAGAACGTGTATGCCTTCATAGTGATCTCGGACAAAATAAGTCTGTGAATTGTTACAATATGACTGCAGCAGATCTGGAAATAGTTCAGCCGGCTGTGGCAGATTTACAGATGATTAAAAATCTGATCGAGACATTGGTGCCTTGTATAACTTCATTGTTTTTAGGCCCCTGGAGTGATGTAAACGGTCGCTTGCCTTTGTTATTAACAGCAATCTCAGGTGAGAAATAATCTCTATTTAGGTGCACGTACTTAAGAGGACGCTACACAGCCATTTTTAACATCGAAGTGTTGGAGAACAAGTTTAGTTACGTCAGTTTCAAAATTAGAGTGAATTGACCTATTATGAAACTTAATGGCAAGTACATCATCTGTGTTTGTATGAGAGTTTTTTTACGATAATTCAGTTTTTCAGTAAATTCTGTTTTATCATATAGCATAATTTAAAATGCTCACTTAAAAAGTGAATTATCGTAAGAAAAACCACATGCACAAGTTTCATAATAGGTTGATTCACTCTAATTAAAAAAAAAAACTGAGTTAAACGTGACCTGCTGAGAGTAAATTTGATATGTTATGCAATTGTAAGACGGGGACAACAAATATCTGTGAAGCATCCTCTTAAATAATAATATGTACCTAATATAATATATTGTACGATTGCTTAAAATTTAAGGTATGGTAATTTCTAACTGTATGTACAGTGCATTTTCTACGATACCAAGTCTGTCTCCAATAATGTTTTTGCTGTGCAGCATACCTGTTGCTGTAAGTGGTGGCTATGGTGCATTGTTTATGGCTGCATCATGTTATATTGTTGACATCACCGATTGCAAATCAAGAGCTTTCAGGTAATGAATTTAAAAATATATTATTTATTTATTTGAATTATATAGGTTCATAATGTTATTTACATGTATAATGACTAATAAGTATTAAATTCACTGTGTTTCAAGTATGAATTATTACATTGTATACAGTATTATGTGTGCAGATATTTTTTGTGCACACATCATGTTATGACCAAATTTTTGCATTGTATGTTATAGAAATTGGTAAATTGTTCATCAAATGTATCAACAAATTTAGTTTAAATGTGTTAAAATCATCGACTTAATCTTGCTGTTGCAATTAAAATAGTATTACATTGTAACTGTTTAGTGTTCTGTGTGTCCCAAGGCAAAGTATAATGAAAATATAACTAAAGTTGTGTAAAATAAATTCTTTTAAAAAGGGGGAGGGGTTGTAACTTTTTTTATTGTTCAAACTGAACCTACCGCACATTTTTTGGTGTCAAATCTATTCAACCATTTCTATTTTATTGATGTGACTCTGGCTTTTCACTTTGCCCCAGGACATATTGTTTAATATACTACCTAACTTTATAACTACAATTTTTCTAATTTAATCATTACTTAATCATTTATTTTTGTCTGCATAGGTTAGGGGTGTTATTTGCATTTGTCAGCTTTGGCTCAATTCTTGGATCTGTACTGAGTTCAATATTGTATGGTAAATCTACTACTTATTCTTTTTGCCTATCATCTTTTGTTTCCATTGTTGGACTTCTTTATACGTATATTTTTCTAAAGGAAACAATAGTCGTCAAAAAGGTATTCATTTTGTTCATGTATTAAATTTATTTTAAGAATTTTTAATAATAATTACATGAACATAATATCATATTGTGCTAAATGTCTAGATTTAATTGTATATAAATTGCTAATTATATGTACCTTGATCTAAAATAGGGAGACCATTCGTAATTTTTGGTTTATATGGGGCATTTATTGCAGCTTTATGTCCTGTTGTCCTGACAAACTTCTTTCAGGACGCTCTTTATCCTCTTTATATATCAATTCCAATTATTCTGTAATATTTCTTACTAATATTATATGCATATTTTATTTTCTACTTTGAATTTCTGTACAAAAATATTATATTATTGATGATATCAATTATATTCAAGAAAAATAATATTCACAAATATCTTTATCAGTGAGAATACTATATATAATATAATATTTGTTTATTTATCTATATTATTTAATAATATAATGTTTCATGCAGCTCTATGTAATATCTATACACATATAAACTAATGGAGAGCGTATTCCATTCCGCCCTGCCTTCAATTCTAATTGATCATATAATCATATAACTGAGGGAGAAAGAACATAAAGTAGTGAAGGAGCCCGCATAAGAAACTTTATAAATTGTACTACTTTGTTTATTTTCTCGCTCACTCTATATGTACCCCAGACTTCTCTCTCCAAGCATTGTCCATTAGTTTATATGTCTATAGTAATATATATCATTTATCTTGTTACACTATTTTCGTTTATGAGGATAGAGTGCATTATACATTTAATAGTTATAATTATAATCATCTATAAAATCTGTAATAGTCTTTAATTACTTTCCCTAAGAAGTAACCACTACCAATACAAAACAACCGACCCAGATCCAACTGGTAAACATACAACAAGTAGGATTCAGCCAATGTGGCATTGTGTTTCTATATGAGCCGGTTAAACTGCTTACATAAGCATTTGTTTATTTAACATTCCGTGAGATTTGAGAGGCTCAAAAATCAAATGTAAATTATAGATAGCAATCTTGTAATATTAATAGACTTAATAAACAAATGCTGATGAAATATTTTGAAAACACGAGAGGAAAACTCGGCTTCCCATGAATTATAATTATATGCTACAAATATTTTCTAATTTTGTTTCTTTATTTTTATACAGGGTGAGGATACAAAACTTTTCAATATTAAACTGGTAAAAGATATGTGGCAAACTGTTACAAAACAACGATTTGGCTATTTAAGATCCATAATTATACTATCTGCAGTGTTATTAACTCTCAATTTAATCGTTTTATTTGGTAAGTATACAGGATGATTTTTTAAGCCTGTTTTCCCAATTTTTATGTTTAAATAATGTTTAAATAATGTATATTATGTTCATAATATTGGTATTTTAGAATTTTTAAATTAAGTTAAGAACAATATTTTCGAATACTTATACTTTTTACAACAGTTGTTTTTTTTTGGTGGTACAACTTTGGCTTTAAAATAAGAACCTACAAGTTTTAATGCAAAATGTAAATTAAATGATTTTTCTAAAAATGTTGATGTTTCAACTAAGTAACAATTATTAACAAAATATATTTTATATTGCACACTTAACTATAATCACTGAGCTCATATAAATTTACTACTTAACCTCCTAGATGTCGCGCCTATGAAAATCTCGTTGGCAGTCGCGCCGCGGAGTTAACACCGCTATTTTATTTCTTTATTTTTAGTGTAGATTTTTAGTTCTTATCTAGTTGTTATCTTATATTTTGCATAATACACGTAAGGAATAATTTACAATGACATTTACAAGCAATTAAATTTATCAAATAACTTTATTTTAACATAATATTGTGCATATTAAAAAATAATTATTAATTATTAATTAACTATTGCATTATGTTTAAAAATACATGGTGTAGGAATAGCAGGGGGTCATACTAATCTTATCGATAAGTATAATTAAATAAAATGGTTTTTCCCAATGGTGCGGTGTAAACACCGCTAGCGCGACCGCTAGGAGGTTAATTGACAATTATACTTAGTATTTAAAATAGAATAACTAGGAAATTTTCATTCAAATTTTGATTACAATACGTCAACATTTTCAGAAAAATCATCTGATTTACAATTCGTATTAAGTGGACGCTACACCCGTATGTGTTTTCTCTGTCTTACAATTGTAAAACAGCAAAAAACTGTTTTGCACGGGAAAGAACCGAGAAGACTACAGTCATAACTAAGAAACAAAATTTTCACCACATAAAAAGGAGAACTTAGGCTGTGTAACGTTGTTTTTATTTTTTTGATACCACTTATATGAAAAAAGATCTTACTGTTTCAATAACCAATATTGTTTGTGTTTTTTAAATTTGAAAAATTTTTTCATATGAATGATATCAAAAAAATCAAAGTTCTCCTTTTTATGTGGTGGAAATCTGGTTTCTTAGTTATGACTATAGCCTTTTCGGTTCTTTCCCGCACAAAAGAGTTTTTTTATGTTGTAAATTTGTAAGACAGAGACTACATATTATGCGGGTGTAGCGTCCTCTTAAAATATATACCCAGGTTCACATTTAAAACTAAGGTGAAGTGTTGTAAAAAATTAAAGTATTCAAAAATATCTTTCATACTACAGTTAAAAATTCAACTGCAAAAATCAGAATTTTAACTATGCATAATCTAAACAATAATTGGGCGAGCATGCTTCAACAATCACCATGCACAAACAAGTTGCTAGTTGGCCCATGATATAGCCAGCTGGCAGCTATATATTTTAAACTTGAATCATATACAAAAATATAATAAAACAATATTATCAATCAAATCTGACATTCCTACCTAAATTCAATGTATTTATAATAATAATTGCGTTTTTATTTTAGGAGAAGCTTCCTTCATATACATGTACCTACAGAAACAATTTTTGTGGACGTTGGAAAACTATACACCATTTCTTGTATACACGACACTGATACACGGTTAGGAGATGAAACACTTTCACAAAATGATGTGATTGATTATCCCTACCTACTGCAATCGTTTATCGATATTATTTCAGCCACCATTCCTGTGATCGGTCTGTACGTTTTGAACACCAAACTACAATTGCCTGAAATGTATATCGGCACTGCTTTTGCAGCGCTGGGAATTTTTGAAAAGGTTGGTTTGGCGTACTCAGTGCACCCGTGGCAATTTTATGCCATGAAAACTGTCGGATACACAGTGTACATCAGTCAATCGTTGGTTCGGTCTCAATTATCCAAGAGTCTTCCGTCTGAAGATATATGTAAATATAATTTGCTACTTTGGTACCTTTTTAATAAAGACAGCCCCTAGTGGTTTGAGGGTTAACATTTAGGCAATTTCTTATCTCGTGATCTTTGTAAGGTATTGAAAAGATTAAAATATAATTGAATTAAATTAAACCTTAAAATACAAAAAAAATTAAAGATAATTAAAGTATAGGAAACAAAATTTCTTTACCTGTGTACTTTTCCAAAAGCTATTGAAAATATATGTTATTCATTTTATGTAACGGTATATTTCTCATCATTAACACGCATAGTTGAAACAAACAATTTGCCTTTTGATACTAATGTTTCTATAGGTAATTTATAGATAATTTATTGTTGATCTTTTGAATTTATGTTATTGGTTTTGCTATATACTATTATTATTTTTATAATTGAGTGTTTATTTCAAAAAATAATGAACCTCACTGAGCCTACTATGCTCTTCAGTGTTTATCAGTTTTGAGATGTTGCATAACACTTTATTGTCTGTCTACATTCTACATACTTGCACTTCATATTTCATACATCTTACATAATAAAATATTGCCAGCAGAAGAAAAAATAGTACCACAGAATTCAGACAATTAATTTCTTAAAACAACTGAGTCAAACTGCTTGTTTTTCAGCATTTTATTTGACAGTACCGGCTGTCATTAAATATTAACAAATGCAAATTTGTGCGCTTTTGTTTAATCAAAATCCTATCAATTATAACTACTCTTTTTCCAATTTAAATATTAAATTATTGACAAGGACTTTGGCATAATTTTTGATTCAAAAATAACTTTGTCAGCTCATACTGAAATGATAAAAAAAAACAAGGCAATGCGCAACCGCAAATTTCCTTAAACGAACTTGTGGTTCATTCAGGGATTATTTATCTCTAAAAATTGTATTTTATACCCTTGTTTGTTCTAACTTGGAATATTGTCCGTTAATTTGGACCAGTAATACTTCAAAGCAAATTTAATTTATTGAATCAGTTCAGTACAACATTTATAGACCTCCCCATGATTTATACGAATTAGTGTTAAAATTTACTAATCTCCTTCCGCTTAAAGATAGATGAACTTTATTATGATAAACATTTTTACATAACTTGCTTATAAGAAAGATTGTTTGCCAAGAATTCTTTTCCCTTATTTGTTTAAAAAAAACTTCAATAACACTAGAAATAGAGTATTTTATCCCATCCCTTATAAAATACATACATCTTTTCTTAGTTGCTATTTACCTATAAGTTATTCTTTATTTTTATCTGTAGCTACGATCTTAATATGTATCTTAGCTAATTCTATTATATTTATATTTATTTATATATAATGGGAGATAAATTTGTTCTGCTGAGCGTATAATTTACTATGTTACGGACCTGTAAAACGGAGACAACAAATGTCACTGTAACGTCCCCTTAAACAAAACACATTTTAAGCTCACTTAGTAATGATAGTATAAGTATCTCAAAGAAAATCAAGTGTAATAACTCCTGTGTTCTAATTATTAGTGTGAGTGTGATTAAATATATGTTTGGTCTGTAATGACCAATAAAAAAAATTTGGTAATATAATAAAAATTATTATTATTATTCTAATATTTATATTATATAAATCATTTAGGAATCTTCACGAGGGCACTTTGTACGGTCGGGTAAAAATAAAGATTGCAGAACATGAACTCTTTGTAGTTTGTCATGACCATTTATATTAAAAATGTATTAATTGTTTAAATATCTAATTTGGTAGTAAAATTATAATTTATAAATATATTATAGCACCACCAAGTAATTTTTGGTGGACACTTTACCTGTGAATTAAAAAAACCTTAATTATTTAATTTATTTATATCATAAACATTTTTAATATTAATTTTTTTATAACTAGTAATGCACTCACACTAATGATCATTTACTACGCAATCAATCACCCAGCTCGTGTGTACGTATTGTCCATATTTAACCCTTTAAAAATTAAGCCATACAATTATAATTTTAAGTATAATAGACAACAAAATAATGTATTAACATTGAACCTGTAAATTAAAAAAAAGTAAATTTTAAGCAATGGACTGTTTAGCATCTTATAGTTGAGACCAGGAGGCAATTTCTATTAAAATGATTGACCTTTTTAACTTTGGTGGCATTTTTACTTGTATACTTATATGCACCTGTCTATGCGGGTTACAATCCTTAAGCACGCACTTAGAAAATAGCTTATTTTGAACACTTCTTAGTTATAACTATAATTATTATTGTTATAAGTTAGAAGACTAAAATTTGTATTCTGCCGTAATTACAATGTTGTTATGATTTCAGGTAAAATATTTGCATTCTTAAGTGTGATCGAAAATTTTGGAGTATTACTCTACTCACCAATGTACACTGCGGTCTACGTTACAACAATCCACGATTTCGCAAATTGTTTCTTTTTCTTATCGGCAATACTTGGAACATTGGTATTTGTTTTATTTGGGTAAGTTCAATAATTGTCTATTTAATCAACTCAGTTAAATGAAAACGTTTATTTATTTATCCATGTAATATAATAAAAAATTAATATGCAGCGTATACTTGGTGATTCATTAAAATAAAACACTCATTATTTTAGAAAATACTAACATTTTAATTATAATAAACAGTATTTCTGGGAACTGACTTACGCTGCTCTCTGTATTTTAAACACAGACTTGGGCATATTTATATTTTAAAATCCAATACTTTCATAGTTTCATGTCAATACTTTTCAAAATCCAAGAAAAACGATTCCATTACATATTTCAGATTGTTATTTATTAGTGATTTTATTCTTTTATTTACAGTTAAAATCAAATTATTAAACATTTATTTGTTTTATATTTTATTAACAACTGTTTATTGTTTAATTCATATTAAGTATTTCAGAATTAAAATATAACAATTATTTGATAATTACTTATATTACAAAAAATTTTCTTACCTACTTGTACAATTAAATAAGCAAGGTTAAGTGTATTATACTATTATTATTATACATTTATTACATTCTATAATACATACCAAATATTTGTTCTACATTACATTTTCTTAAAACTATTAGAAATATTTTTTAAGTAATTTCTGAATAGATATAGTAAACAGTTTTTAATTTTTTTTTTTTTTTACAAGACCGAGAGTCGATGTATGCAGATCTTGTTCCTATTTCAATTTGAACTAGGACAAATTAATTAATAAACTTATATTTTACTCAATTGCTTATCCCCCTCTCTTGATTAGTTTATAAAATTACTATGTAACTATGTATAAAATAACACAGTGTTTTATTTTTAAAATAAATTCTGCATAAAATATAATAGAGTTTGAATGTTATTATGTTATTATCAATTTAATAAACTGTTTACTTATTTTCAGAACTATATCATTCTTACTTTCAAGAAGCACCATCACTGATGATATGTTAGTTGAAAACCAATTTTAACCAGCGCAACAGCCAACAACAAGCCTAATATTATAGGGGAGAATTAAAATAATCCATGGGTAACTTTCTTGCATGAATTAAATGTTAATATTGTACACAACTCACAACTTATGATATTGTGAAAAAACGTAATTAATTGACTTAGTCTATTAGTAGATGAAAATTATAACATAATATATAGTCATACGTAATATAATATCACATATTTTATATAATAAACTTATTATTTTTAGTACTCGTTATTCTTTTAAACTTTTTCATAAAAAATAGTTTTAGAGTTATATGCTAATGTACATAATATGTTAACTACTGAACAGACCTGTGCTTATACATGTTATAAATTGTTATATTAAGCAAACAAAACCATTAAATTGGAAAATGTTTAATATACATTTATTTTCTACACAATATGAACGTTTATATTGTAATTGTTGCCGCTGTCAGCTCTTATTAATATAAAATAAGTTGTGCCTTCACGACTGAATCATATATATATATGCTTGTAGAATATAAAATGAAAAAAACAATGTGTGTTGGCAGTTCTGTAATTTTTTATTGAGCAATGATAATAATAATTTGTTTTTCTTTTAACTAAATAAATAAAATAATAAATTGCCAGGCAGGATTCTAATAATTAAGTATGATATAAATATAATATGTAGCCTCTTGGCTTTTAACAATAATACAATAATGAAAATAATACAAATAATAATAATACAAAGTTTCTGACTAGAATATGAATGACTAATATAATAAATAATAATATGCAGCTCGTCAGCTGATTACCTTTAGAACTCAGACGAATAAATCACAGTGTACATGCAAATCACAAATGGCAAAAATTCACGTGCTTCTGTAAGTATCTCTTTGAACGCCCTGAATTGGGGAATAATATTAATGAAAGAACTAAAACAAATGACTGAACGATACTTACAGAAGGCAATTCACAGATGATGTACACAAAATGATTAACTGAATGATGATTGATGAATGTATTGTATAGAATGAAATTGAATGTCTATGACTCTATGTATTCTATTTTAAAAAATGAATTAAAATACTGACGACTGACTGAACACAGAACAACCGTGCACCTCGGAGGTCGTGTGAAAAAGGGACGAGTTTTACATTAACGGACATACAAAATGCAACGAGAACTGTACGAATGGGCTTTCAGTGTCACCACACTAAAACAATTAAACATGAAAAAACTAATAACTTTGTGACACTGAAAGCATGACTTGACGAGAAAAAACTTTGAACGAATAATATGACTTTTGAAAACATAAATTGATAACGGTCACGCAGCTGGCCGTTCGCACACGGAAACATGATAAGAATTTATTTGATTACGGCTGCAGCTGCGGACCGCACCGTTGCATGCACATGAATAAAAAGATAACAGAAAACAAAATGAAAATGACAATCTTAAACATGAACAGTAATATTAATTTGTATCATATCATATTATATATTTGTAAAGTATAAATTATTATACTTTTTTAAAAATTTCTATGACGTGATGAGTTGAAATATACTCTAATTGTGGTAATTTTAAAGCTAATAGCCTAAGAAAATTGAACTTCTTTAGGGTAATTAAAAATTATATAACAATGATTAATACAATATATATGTTTAAACATTTGTTAGATAAATAAAAATAAAACTTAACAACATAATTTTTGCAAAATAGATTTCCCTCTGATAAGATGATAAGGTAAACATTTTTTTCCCTAATCGTACAGTGAAATATTTAATAAAAATTTTACAAATAATGATTTTTACCAATAATACTCCAGCAAATTGTTGAGAGAAATACTTTACACCTGTAACTAATACCTTCAATTTTGATCCTGTAAGTGAAAGAAAGTTGCACTTATTATAGTAAAAAATCATTTTCTCTAAGATGAGTAGAAGAGACCACTGAAAATAGGAAGTTTTAAACCAAATTTTAGATTGATGTTAAGAAAAATAAATATTTTTTACAGATATTGCTTAGTTTTAGGTGTTCTAGCCTTAATTCCTAACTAAGCAGATTTGAGTTTACCATTATACAGTACAATATTTTTTGATCGGAAATCACTGTCTCTAAATTATATTGCTAGATACAAAATATACAATTTTTTCATAACTTATTTCTTTATTGCCATCTTGATAACTAGTTTATGTTTGTGTTTAATGATTTGAACTCTGCTTAATTAGTTCCATTTGATCAATTAAATGATACATAGGCATACAACACCTATGTAAATATTAAAAAGATTATTAATAAACGATAATTTAATTGGTAAAAAAAAAATACAAGCTACATAAATATCATGAATATACAATAGTATTATCACAATGAATATCTTAATATTTTATAACTATTTATAACTGTATTTATTACAGTAGGTACCTACTTAGAATTCAATAAATCAGCATAGATACGACATTGATATCTTTTTAGTTTTCAATTTATGTATGTATTACATATGCAGTAAGTATATTTGTGACTTGTGTTATAGTAAATTTGTTTCGGATTAAACAATATAACTATTTATATGAAATAATGATTCCTAATGTATCGATAATTCATAACATATAATTATTTATTTGCATAGTTCATTCAAATACTGTTTGTTTGTATGATTGTATATAATATACCTATATTGTATGTTTCATAAGTTGACCTGTACAGTCTAAATTACTGAGAAGTGAATAATAAATATTGGTGTGAAACTGTTATGTGAATTAAATACGTTTAATAAATTTAGTACAAGGCTCCTAATATAATGCGACAATGGCAGTTGAAAAATGCCTATTCAAAATACAGTTACAATTTTTTTGTTTTATAAATGACTATATCGTGCGTGTGCAAGATGGAGACAAAACACATATATGGATAGCATCCTTTTAATATCATAATATGCCTTGTTTATACAGGGTGTAACAGAAAGATATGACAAAATCGATTTTTGTTTTTGGTTAAACTCTAAAACAAATGAACATATATACATGAAATTTTCACTGGTAGTTTATATTTGCATTTTCTATCCACGATAAAATTTTCAAAACATTTTGATTTGTTTTGAACTGTTTAGGAACATTTCCAGTTTATGTATATGTCATATCTTTCTGTTACACTCTGTATATAAATGACTATACTATTCAATACAAAATGTAAACTATACAAAAAACATATTGTATATACCTACCTATGATATATTATGAACTAATAAATGCAAATACATATCAATATAATATTAGTTGTCAGGTGAACTTATTGGTTGAGGTAATCAAATAGCCACTTTCTTATTTTGGTAATTAATAATTTAATGTAGCATACAAATACTGCTACAGTTACTATATAATATATATTAATAAATAAAAAGATCTTTATATAGGTATTTAAGTAAAGTTTGTAGGTAGTAAAATTATATAATATTTTTTATACTATTTGATATTACTTACATAAATAGTTGTACAGTGTATATTTATTTAATTATGAGAATTAAATCAAATTAATGAATAGATAATTTTATTGATTAATAACAAATTTCATTGAGCTGTAATACTATCTTATTAAACGTAGGTATGTATAAATGTATACAATGCATTTAGTTTGTATTTTTTGGTACTTATCTTAGTAAGTAGTTATTATCATAATATATGCTGTTATATTGTATGACTTTACATAATATATTATGTACATACCTACCAATTTATTTAATGTCATATGATATTTAGTTATTATAATTGCACACTTATAATGGTGCGTCACTGTGTTATGACTTATGTATTATGTGTATGCAAATAGTTTATATTGTATTTGTATACTTAATACATATATGGGTATAGTATAGTAATGCACAATAATATACTACTATATAATATATAAAGTAACTTGTTTATTACATGTA
>CARXXK010001085.1:7737189-7874414 GCA_949089665.1 Macrosiphum euphorbiae
CTACGCTATGTCCTAGCTGGTGCGTGCACGCACCGCAAATCGCAATGCGTGTAACGCATGCGATTTCTAATAAAAACAAACGTCCAGAAATAGATCGGACTGTCCTGATTGCTGACGCATGCGTTTAATTCACGATAACGCACCGCACCCGCACGTTTGAAATACAAAATAGTTTGTTTTTCGTCGCATGCGATATGCGTCATCGCAATAGAAAGTGGATGATCAACATTGTTTAAATTTATTTGTTATTTGTTAATTACATTTCTGTACAAAATGACGTATACAGATTTTGAAAAAACAGAATTGTTGATTTTTGAAGTCCAAAAGCATAATGTGTTATGGAACAAAAGCATAAAAATACAAAGATAGGCTTGTAGGAGCCAAAGCATGGGCAGAGGTTTCAAAAGCTACAGGAATAACTGGTAAGTATAGCTTTATTAAACTTTCCTCAAACTTAATTTATTGTAGTTTTTTAAAATACAATTTAGTTAATGGAAAAAAAATAATAATTAGTTAAATAAATACCTATGTACTAAAATTATTGGTTATATAAGTTACATGTAGATGTTTTTTTTTTATAGCTAATAGGTAATATAAATATATAATAAACTAAGATCATATGTATGCATTAAACATAATATAAAAAAACAAGTAACATAATATAACATGAAATAAAAGTAGAATATGATATTATATTTTGTTGTCCTTAAAATATTGTACAAATGTATTTCTTATTTCTAGAACGGTTTGAGATGTTCTATTAGTATATCTGCCACCTTGAATACTATCCAAACAATATTTACTTAATATCCCATTTTCATTTTCTATATTTTTTATATCTGATTGATTTTTTTCAAGATTAATAATCACATTATGCAAAATACAAATAGCTTTGACGATATGGTCAGCATTTTCGATTTTTGTTTCAATCGATTTTTGAAGTATACGAAATTTTGATGCCGCTATGCCAAATGCGCATTCAACTGTCATTCTAGCTCTAGATAACCTATAATTATAATACGATTTGTTCTCGTCACTTAATTGTTTTTTCGGAAAGGGTCTTAACAAATGTTCTCTCAAAGGAAAAGCTTCATCACCTATAAATACAAAAGGTGCCATATTTGTTGTATTTGGAAGTAATTTTGCGTTAGGCACTTTTAATGTTCCTTTGTCAATACGATGGTATATTTTTGAATTATGTAAAACACCACTATCACTGTCCTTACCATATGCTCCGATATCGATCAACACAAATCGGTAGTTTGCGTCAACAATAGCCAATAGAACGATTGAAAAAAAATTTTTATAATTATAATACATACTGCCAGAGTTATTTGGACATTTAACTCGTATATGCTTTCCATCAATGCTACCTATGCAGTTTGGAAAGTTCCACTTATTGTAAAATGCGTCTGCAGTATTTTCAAAATCTTTAATTGTTGGTTTTCGCATATGTACGTCACGCAGTGTAGTCCAAATTGCCTGACAAACTTCAATAACAATAGAACTAACACTAGTTTTTGATACTCTGAAACTCATCGCAATTTGTCGGAACGCAATTCCTGTGGCGAGATAGGTATCTATAAAATAAATAATGGAATATCGTTGGACTTGAATTTATAGAAAGGGCTATGAATTTGTAGGAAAGTGCATTTTTTTTGATGATTGTGAAACGTAGCTTTATACGTACATAGTTTGAATTATATAACAACAAATCAATTAATAAAACTTTTATAAATATAAAAATTAAAATAAAAACCATTTTAACACTTTCAACGCCGCTGACGCGTATACGCGGCAACAGAGTTTATTCCATTGGGCCAGTGACGCGTTTACGCGTCAGTAACATGTACGTTTGTATCCGCCATAATTTAATCGATTTTATTTTAATAAACTCTGAAATGTACACAGGCTGTAGACAATAAACTCTAAATTTAAATCTATAATTGGTTTGAGTTTTCGTTATTATTAGATACTGATAATCGTTGTTTTTGACGGCCTTCCCAAGAAAATGTATATGAACGTATACAGGGTGTATATTAGATATATTATTATATTATGAATTTTTCTACTGTTATTTAATAATAGTAACATACTGTATCATGCAATATGGCTACTTTGCCACTAATAATATTGAAAATACAATAATTTGTTTCATTTGGCGTTATATACGATACTACAACGGATGCCTGCAACGCGGCGTCGCGGTATAATTGCTGAAATCACGGGCGGCGTTGAACGTGTTAAGTGCATTTTATACTATAATTTTTGGCATTTTAAAAGCATATTTATTGCATTTTTTTAAGGGATTTTAGTGCATTAAATTCACAGACCTATTTATAATTATATATAATCTAAATTTTTTTTTTATAAGCGTTTATAGTTCAAATTTTTATGATATATGTCAAAATCGCGAAAATTTGCAAGTAATTTTGTAGTTGAAAAATCATAAAATGTTTTGTGTTTATATCTAAGGTTAGTTTTCCATAAGTTTTCCTTCAAGTAGAAAACTCGAAACATCATTATAAGAAAAATTTTAAGTACGTTGAATTTTAAATTTTTAAGAAATTGCGTAACGATAACGATTTATCCCCAAAAGATTTTAAATATTTGTTATTATTCAAAAAGTATAAATATTAGATACTTGAACATTTTACTAGTTATTTAGATTAGCATTTTCTTTACATGATTTAATTTTCAAAATATTTCCCTTATTTTAATGTTATATTTTATAGGCATTTGAAATATTCGTTTTTGTTAAGTTTTTTTTTATAAATATCGATAATAGCACACAAAAAAAAAAAAAATTAAAAAAAACACCTTGTTTTAAAATCAATACATTTATCACTCCGTTCAAAATCTTAAATACTGTTCGTTTATTTTTAGCCAATGAAGCGAAAAAAAGGTGGCGAAATTTAAGGGATCAGTTTAAAAAAGAACTAAAAAAAGTAAAAAAACCGAGATCAGGATCGTCTCAAGATGGCCAAGAAAAATACCACGGGAAATGGTCTTATTTTATGCCTATGCAATTTTTGAAAGACATAGAGACACCTAGAAATACGTCGGGTACATTTTCTAATGATGACGACGACGATGATATTGAGGTAGGGCGTTCATACGAACATAAATCAGATTCTAATGGAGACACAGAAGATGAGGAAGATATTGATAAGGATACGACACATAGTATTGAAGGTATGGATTCATTAGTACCTCAGAATGACGCACAAACACAAATGACGAGAAATAATTCTCCTATTGCCGAGTTAAACAGCTCAAAGAGTGCAAAAACAAGTGGACAAAAAAAAATGAAAAAAAAGGAGGATGAAATAAGTTTCGAACAACAATTACTGCAACTCGAAAAAACAAAAATTGAAGCTTTTATTGACTCATCACGGAATGCAGTAAAAGACGACGAGGACATGTATTTTTTAAAATCAATTCACCCTTATTTCGGTAACATGACTCCATTACAAAAATTAAGAGTAAGAACACAAATTCAAGAGGTTATCATGAGAGAACTGTCTGTACCATCATCTCAACCTATGAATAACAATTTAACTTATTCTTATCAATATCCAATACCTGTACAACCCATGCAATCATCACAACCTATTCCATTCCCACCCATTCATCATCCTATGCAATCTTTAGCGACTGAACAGTCTTTATCACTACAAACTGATCCACCAAATTATAACACATAATATCATTTTTCAATAATATGTTGATTATTAATACTTTTTAATTTTTTATTTGCTAATGAGTTTTCAAAAACAGTTAATAATAATTTTCATTTATTTTTGTAGGTGAGATACCTACATTAGTTGAGGTATCTATTTAAAAGTTACATATTTTTTATTTTCTATTATCAAACTATATTGTTTTTTATTTTTAGTTGTGTTATTTTGACTTTAATAAAAGTATCTTATTTATATTATTTTAATGTTTTCGATTAAATAAAAATGTTTAAAAGATCTAATATGTGTTATTGTGTTGTATATTATATGTGTTTACAATTAGAAAATAATTTTAAATTTAAATAATAATATCTACTTGCCTATTATAGTTCTCTTTTATATAGTATCATTTTTTATTAACATAATAATGAGACTATGAGAGTGTTTATAATTTGTTGTTCATATACCTTATACTATTACATTTATACCTTATAGTTATCAACAGTCGTTCTTCAACAGATATTGGATCTTGAAAATTTGAGTATTCTTTTTGAACAATTGGTGTTATATGTTCAGCAATGTAGTCAAATGTGTCTGTATTCATTCTCGTGTATGCACGAAACATTACTTTATCTGCTCGTAATTGTGGATACAGTTGATGAAATTCTCCAAATATAAATCTGTCTTTATAAATGACATTTGGAGGAGATCTCTTAGATTTTTTACTCATTTTAAGTAATTTATACTTCAGATAAGTATTTTCTATTAAGATTAAACCTCGTTGTTCTTCAATTAACGACATAATATAGTAAATTAAAATGTATTATTCACAAACAAATTTAAATACTATTTAACTATTTAACGTATGATATTAATACTTGTCAGCACGAATGCATGAAAGGTACTGATGGGTTACTTATAAAAATAAGTTAAAGTTTAAAATCAACAAATCGTATGCGTTTTCCCGCATATTTGAATGCGTCAATTTTGCCATTGTTGCGGGTACTAGAATTCGGTGCGGTGCGGTCAAATATCGCACCATCTCCTCGCATTGCGTGCACGCACCAGCTAGGACATAGCGTATACACACATACGACATAGCAAATGTTCGTTGGCTAGTTTCAATAGGATATTGTCAGTTTTTATATTAGAGTGAATTGACCTATTATCAAACTTTTAGGTAACAACATTATCTGTGTTCTCTCGTTGGTTTTTTACGATATTTTAATTTTTAAGTGAGTTATGGGTATGTAAATTATTCATATTCTAAAATGTTCATAACTCACTTAAAAATTAAAATATCGTAAAAAGCCAACGAGAGAACACAGATAATGTTTTTACCTAAAAGGTTGATTCACTCTAATATCAAAACTGACAATACCCTATTGAAACTAGCAAACGAAAATTTGCTATGTCGTACGTGTGTAAGACGGAGACAACACATCCGGGTGAGACGTCCTCTTAAAATATACTGGAACTTTTTCTTTGTTGATTACAAAGAAAATGTATAATATAATACATAGATATGTATAGATAAGTAACACTAAGTATGTAGCATGACAAATTAAATCTTGTTATTATATATTTATTTAATTATGTTCACGATAATAATTTAGATAAAGTATGATAATAAGAATTTTTAATAATGTCAAAAATATCTTCAAACTTCAAATCATTCAATATATTTTTTTCTACAGACGCGTCTAAGAGGTCATTAATAGATAATGAATTTTTGATAATTTTTAATTTGCTAATTACTCGTTCACAGTTAACCTGAGACATCGATAAGGTTACCTAGTATATATTCCATGGCGTCATATAAATTAGAATAAGTATACATAATAATATGTAAATTAAGCGAATGAAGTAAATAAAAACTCAAATCAGACAATTTATTCTCTCCAGGCGGGACGTATAGCTTTTTCGTCATGGATAGAACCAATAGTGTTCACATTCAGATTCTAAAAAAAAATGTTTTCATATAAATATTCTTAGCACGAATAATAATACCACTAATAGTGTAAACTTGAATAAATAGTATTGCAGTAACTATAGCAAATACTTGAAAAAATCTTTATTAATAATAGGGTAATATTTGGACAATAATATTTTTATACATTGAAAACGCAAGTGGCCGAAAACAATGTTTAAGTTTTTTGGTACTCGAGAACTTCCTTTACAATATTTTTGTACCTACGTCCGATGACGTCAAAGCCTTACTTGTACCTCAAGAGATGTTGACAATATAGTAATAAAGACATCAATTTAAATAATTTTTAGAAATTAATACCTATTTAACGGTAGGTATTGTAATTATTTAAAATACCTACTCACAATTTAGTACCTATAGAGATATTATATATTTAAAATATTGTAATTTATTTTTCAAAAAACAATCATTAATATGATGATCAGCATAATTAGATTGATTTTAATATTTATACATTTTTTTTTTATATAACCGTAGCCCGTGGCCTACTGGCCACTGTTCTGTAGAACAGTAGCACAGTGGCCCAGTCCGTCACTGGGCATGCCATAATAACAATTGTTGTCATGTATATGGAGCCATGGAGGTAGGAATTATAAGAGTAGGAATTAGAGTAGGAATTGATTAAACTAATTTTGGTCACGACTTTGGATAGAAACTATGATAGTCGATAGATCAAGAATTTAGATTCCATCTACATTCTACACTTCTACAGCCATGATTTTGGTTAAATTGCTTAATGATTATATAATTTATATCACTAAAAAATGAAATATTTGAAAGGGTAATATTTGAACAATAATATTTTCAAACATAATACATTGAAAACGCAAGTGACCGCACACAATGTTTATATTTGTTGGTACTCGAGAACTTTCTTTGCAATATTTTTGTATTGGGAATAGTGTAATGTTGAGTAATTTTTATTCACAGTCTTTTAAAAGAAAATAATATAGCAAATTATAATAAATCTTTAATTATTTGATCTTCAAAATCAAAATATATATATATATGAATATTTAACGTATTTGTTTACAAAACCTATTGCACATATTAAAAATCAAATATATAAGGAAAAAAATATTGTTAGACCAGAAAAATAAAATAAACATATTTTTTACAAATTCAGAAAAATTACGAATATAATAAAAAATTATCGCATTTCAACGGTTATAACTCTTTGGTTGAAAATATTTTTATAGACCTCAGAACTTACGTTTCAATTCAGTAGGAAGGAAGAGTACAGTAGGTAGTACAGGGATAAAAATTTATTTGAAAAAAATTTGATTTTTCCAAATTTTGAAATACTCAATTAAGACCGTCTAATGTTCACTTTCAGACCACTGCGGTCCGTCATCGCAGTATGCTATATTATATTCTGTGTTTATTTTTGAATATTTGTGTTTAAATGTGTTTTTGTGATAATACTGATAACTGTTGAACGCTCGAGAAATTTGTACCAATTCGTATTATTGACATAAAATATTTTAATCGCAAATCTTAAATTGAACATAATATTATGTTCTATATGGTGCTATATATAAATTCTATACCTACCTATACAAAGTTCAACTAGTAATAAACCTGTAATCATAATTAGATTGACTTTAATGGTATACATTTTTTTACATAACCGTAGCCCGCGGACTCACTGGGCATGACAAAATAATAATATTTGAGCTGTGGAGGTAGAATTGATTAAATTAATTTTAGTCACAGCTTTAGATAGTCGATAGATCAAGAATTTAGATTCCATCTATACAGGCACTCCCCACAAAATAAGTACCTACCTTTAGCGGTAAGTTAAACTTTATAGGCTTATAGCCTCTGCTTTATATGGGCCCTGCCGCCCTGGGCATGTCAGCTAAAATTTCATTTTAGTTGCATGTTCCCAGACACGGAAAGAATAATATAAAATGGATAATGTAGATTACTATAATTAAAGCATACAATATTTTAGCGTTTATTCCAAGTGTTGCAGGGAAAGTTGTATCGCAATTTTAGACAGAGTTGTCGAGCTAACAAATAGGCTCTTGGGTTTAGTGCACATCCAAAAAAAATATAACCAATATAATATATATACTCGTATATTATAAATTGTATTAAATAATTATTTACAAATTTTAGTTATTCTCCAATTAGCTTTTACTTTGTTTAAATTTCTAAACAGAAACATGATTGTTCTTTTGAATTTCCGATAATGATCGACTAACATTACTTACAGTGTTGGGTAAGTTACTTAACTCGTTAATCAAACAAAATTGTAATGAAATTACTTTACTTTTCAAATAGAAAAGTAACTCATTACTTTCTCGTTACAAAAAAAAAAATTTATTTCTTGGCAATTATCTTCTACAGGCAAATTAAACAAGCAAATTCTTTATGAAACCTGTATAGGATCGTATAAAACTTAGGCTTCTACACAAGCTAATAGCTATTCATAGGAAACCTATATTTAAAGGAATAAAATTAAATAATAGATTTAATTAACTATTTTCGTGATTTGTACGGTTCAATTAGGGTGTTCCGTCAATAGATAGCGGATAATTGGTAGCGCGACAATTGATAGCGGTCAATTTATAGCGCGTAAATAGATCGCGAGCGACTTTTGACAGTATGACAATTTGTAGCGTCGCATAGAATTCAATAATCAAACGATTATTAACCGAAAATAACCAAATAAAACCCGATAAAATATATCATGATTGGAAACTTAATAGATATTACTATCTAAAATAATATGGGCAATATAGATAATGAGACAATTCAATACCTACACTATAGTACCTGTACCATAAACTATATCAGTTGTCAGTCGGTACAACACCATACGTCCATACAACAGTACTAGTTCTAACAATTACCTATATAATATAGTAATTTTAAAATGTCTTTAAAATATGTAAAACGTGAAAGAGGTTCAAATATATTAGTTGATGATGGTTTAAAGAAGATATGGAGATGCGTACGTTTTAAAAATAAATTCCGAGGCCGCGTTCATGTTATTGGTGATATCGATAATGAGAAAATTTCAAAAAAAATTGACCATAACCATGTTCCTGATATTGCTCAAATAGAAGTTACAACTGCAATAAATGAGATGAAAATAAATGCAAAATGTACATCTAATTCCACGCATTCAGTCATTGGAACACTTGCTTCTCAGGTACATACTATATTATTTCTTTAAGTTATTATTATTAATATTATTTTTATTATTAAGGTATCTGCTTCAGTTGCTGGACAATTACCGAATGTAAATGTTAATAATTTTAATAAAATTTTTATAATATATTTTTTTTAGGCAGCTAAATTTTAATTATGAGTATGACACGTAAATTATGACTTATAAGTTATAACATATTATACTTGATAATTTTTAGTTAATAAAGATTTTTATATATAATTTTAATTATGGCTTGCAATATTTATTACTATATAGTATATTTTTTTTGATAATTGTTTGGTCATCTAATTCTTTAGTATGCTACAAATTGTCAAACTATCAAAAGTCGCTCGCAATAAATTTACGTGCTATAAATTGACCGCTATCAATTGTCGCGCTATCAATTATCCGCTATCTATTGACGTATATCCTCAATTAGATGACATTTCAAACATCAAAACAATTAAAAACTGAATTGTGGAGAGTTAAAATTAAATATACATATATACATATTAGATTGGTAAACATAATAATACCCGCATTCTACATATATATATTTTTTAATTCGCAATAGGTAGGTAGGTACTTCATAATTCGAAAATGTAACTCGTTGTTCAATAGAAATTTTCAAAAGTAATTTACATTACATTTTCGTTACTTGGAAATAATTCTAATTAAATTACGTAATGCGTTACAAGCAAAGCAACGCCGTTACGGTTACTTTCGTTAGCACCTACTTTTTACTGCCCAACACTGATCAGCTGATAATCGGAATATTATAATAAACGAATGAGAGTAAAAATAAATAATAATGCCATGCGGATGCTCAAATAATTCACTGAAAACAATTTAATTGGTTATGACGTGCACAGAAACGAATATGCACATCAATATTCCATTATAACGCGGCCGGTTGCTTGTTTCGACTTGTTTTAATTTTTACACCGTACAAATGTGCACAGTGGCGCCAAAATATATATATTTATCTATGACAATTGTCATATAGGTAGGTGATTTTAGTAGGCAAGGGGTGACCTCTGTCATTTCTATAGTTATTTTATGAACATTAATTGTTTAATAGACAACACAAAAACTATACTCGGTGTACGGTAACGTAATTATAAGAAATAGGTGGGTGTCAAAATTGTGTATGGAGGTGTCTAATGTCATGGGTAAAATTTTGGACTTTGGCGCCACTGCTACTGCACCACTATATAGTACACACCAATACAGTTCCGTCACGGACAATGTTTGGCTATCGAAATGTGCCAGTTCAAATATTATATTATTTTCATAATGTGCTGAATTCATGTATTTTTTATTTTTAAAAATAATCTTAATAACGCTCTATAAGTAGTTACTTATAAGTAGTTGGGTTATTATATGATATATGTTTTCAATTTTTCTTGAGTTTGGGTAGGTAGTATGTTATAGGTACTTACCTACTACTAATATATTATACGCGAGCCGCTGGCTGACATGCCTGTTTATTCAGTCATGGTCTGTTAATGTGAAGGGATCCGATCTAATTTATTGATTTTGAGTTTGTATGAAGTGAATTATTTGTTCATGTTCTTCAATATCATCAAAAGCGAACAACATTGCCATTTCATCGCAATTATAGCCACTGTAGAATGAGTATAAAAGATACTATTATTTGTATTATTATAATAGGTACAAGTGTAAATTGCTAATTTGGTATTTAAATTTTATAACTATAGGGCCCCAAACTTGAAGTCAATTAGTTTATTTCATATTGCAAAAAAATAATTTTGAAGGCTTCTTTGAGAGTAAAACTTTTCAAAGAGGTATGACCTATATTAATTACGAATTATGATACATGAAATATGAATTGTATAAGGCTTACATTTTGAAAAATGTTGCCTAAGTCCGGGGCTTAAATCCAAAAAAATAATACCGTTTACCGTTATATGGATATTAAACGTTATGACCAAATTACTGTTTAACGTTATATGATATTAAACGTTATGATCAATTTAGCGTTTAACGTTATATGATATTAAACGTTATGATCGATTTAGCGTTTAACGTTATATGATATCAAACGTTATGATCGATTTATCGTTTAACGTTATAAAGAATTTAAACGTTTATAAAATGTTCCGTTTAACGTTTAAACGTTTTAAATATTAATTATTTATAAATACATTACTAAGAAATGTAGAACCCGTTGAACGGGTTTAATACTATTTACCCAGACATTATTTATAAATATTTTCCACTTTTGTAAGAAAGCCTAAATATAATATTGATAATGCGTATTATTTCTTTGAAATATTTATGGCTATTTTAAACTTTCATAGTTCCATATTGTACATTTAATTAATTTTGATTAGTACCTAATATTAAAGTCACTTTATTATTATAGTCCTATCAAGCAACAGTTCTACAAGGGAGATTGTAAACTCGGCCCTAGGAAAAAACATTTCCAAAAGGTCGATGGTAAACTCGGCCCGGGTTTTTTTCAGGTCAAAATTATTTAGATGTAAACTCGGCCCCGATTTTTTTCAGGTAAAAATGATTTAGGTGTAAAAACCATCATTTTTCTTATAATATTTTTGAGAAACATTTAGCATTACCCGGAGGACACCACGAGGAGGTGGTTCTCATTATCCTTCAAAAATTATTTTCATTTTCATATTATTATTCATATAGTATGAAATTCGTTATTTAAATTCGTTCTTTTTTTTTTTTAGTTTTTATATTTTGGAATTTAAATGGTCCATCTAGGCTGTTGTTTTAATGTACGTTTCTGTTTGTACTTCTTTTAATTTTGAAATGACGGAATGTATATTGGGGTGAGTGGAATTAAAACTTGAATTAAAATGCGCATGTAATGATCACATGCATTTGTTATTAAATACGTTTCAACTGATGCACTGGCCCACATTTCAGGCGGAAACATAGAATCTGACACCTGACATTTTTGGGCCGAGTTTACAATCGATTTATTTTACCACCTGAAATTTCCAGGCCGAGATTACAATCTACCTATTTATATTACCTAAAATTGTCGGGCCGAGCTTACAACAAAAAAGGTAACTCCGGGCCCAGTTTACATTTGCCCTTCTACAAAACTAATTAAATTCTAATTATATTCTATAGATAGTTTTTAATATTTTCGTAATTTCCTTTGTTGTCTGACATGTTTGTTAAGATTCAACTTTTAATCGTTAATCGTTTTTTGTTGCGTTATTCGATATTAATTTTAATCGTTTATCGTTATTGTTCCGTTATCCGTTATCCATTTCAATCGTTTATCGTTACTGTCCCGTTATCCGTTATCCATTTCAATCGTTTATCGTTTACCGATATGTTATCCGTTATTCGTTTCAATCGTTTGTCGTTTACCGATATGTTATCCGTTATCGATTTCAATCGTTTTTTGAATCGTTTAACGTTATACTCGTAACGTTATGAAAACGTTTTGAAGCCCTGCGGCTAAGTCATTATAATTTTTGGTATTTTTGAAGTCATTTTTTGATGTTAATAAGTCATTTTAAAACTTTTTTCGTGTGTATTTTGTTTATTATTTTTAGGTCATTAATTTCCGGCCCCATGTATAACTATAATACACGTATCACCAGAATTATTGCACACAATTGAATGTAAAATATTAAATAACAATAAATATTACAATTCAACAATATAATCAATTATCGACTGAACAATTAAAAAAATTAATATCATTTCTTAAATGTTTGATAACGTATGCGACTAATTAGCTTTGTCACCGATTTTTTACCAGACGACAAATAGTCGATTGTTTATTTCGATCGAATAAGTCATACCACAATTATTAGGTATTCAAGAATGCCAAATTATTATTTTCATTCCATAAAAATGTTATCGCATGCGACAAAGTTTATCTCGATTTCAATAATTGGCCCCCACGTTTTTGAGTACCTATACTTGCGATAATTTATTGTGACACTGCGATTTTTTTTATACGAATATTCTTATCATATACTAATATATTTAGGTACATAATATATAATAATAATATATACGACTTCTAAATATTATACACTATAATAATAATAACAACGAGTACCAAAGGTGGTGGATCTATGTATTGTACTGTCATCTGTTACGACGTATCAGTGGCGTCCGAGGGGGGGGAGGGCTAACGGGCTTAAGCTCATGCCCCCCCCCCCCCATTGACGTATTATTATTACTTTAAAAATAATATATTTATTATGTTTCAACTGTCAACTACAGTACCTGAGCAAGACGCAAATTTCATATATATTATGTCTTACCAGAATGAATTCATTTTTGAAAAAAATTGTATTTGCATACCGATATTCAAAAATTATCTGTAATTTTTCGGTAAAAGAATGAACTATACTTGTATGAAAGACATTGTATTAAATTGTCTAGCCTTCGCTATGTACACATTTAATATTTTATAAGTTTTGAACTACAAATCAACAGTGGTTTTGACAAAATTTGAATTTTAAATGATTATAAAAAATAATCATGATGCCTATATATATCGTTAATACTTTAGCTACAATAAAAATTACCTCCTGAAAGTACCAACTAGATTCCATTTGCTTCCAAAAACATACATCGGGCATCGAAGTTCATGACCAGAGCATTTTGTCTACCAAAAAATTTGAGAAGTTAACGACATTTTAAAATAGGTACCTCAAATAAACGTCTGAAATTATTAGACTGGACAAAATAAAAATAAAATTGTTACTAATTTTAAAGCCCCCCCCCCCGCATTGAAAAATCCTGTGAAGTGTGGGTTGTGTTGATGGGTCTCACCACCAAGTATTTTTTTGTCAAAAACGACTGTCTCTAATTCCAACCATACGTGTCGAAAATCATCGCGACTATCATTCAGAAAAAGATTGTCCGTAATATACACGAGAGAACGATTGAGCCACATTTTTAATTTTTGTAATTAAAATTGCAATAAATATGGTAAAAAATTCAAAAAACATGAGAATTTCTAACTTAAATATTTAATTAACTAAATACAATTTTAAAAAGATGCTCTGCTGTACAGTAGGTTAAAAGTTGGTCACTATATAATGGATGGTATTAAATTTGAATTTAATGATATGATATCATTGTATAAGAAAAACGATTCTGAGCGAAAACGGTTAGTCAGCCTATGATATTACGAAGTATATTTGATGATACTAAGGTGAATAAAGAAATTCATATATAACCTATTTACGTAGAATCTTATTTTAAATTTTCAATCGTTATAGCTATAAAAGTCGAACATTTTATAAATTTTTAATTACAAAATTATTATTAAATTTTAAATGTGATAAAATTTGTCAAAATTTGAACATTAAATGCTTATAAAAAAAAATTGTGCATACGTATTTTTGATATTTTCCCAGTGCTAATGTAACAATATATCAGGAGCTTTGCATTAATTTTTCTCGCTTTTTTTACAAAACAAATAAAATTTTATTGATTTTTATAGAAAAAAAACTAAAAAAAAATGGAAACTGAAAATGTCCGTAAAGAGCTCAAAATAATTCAAAATATTTGGAAAAATCTACCATGTATAGAAAATGGAAATATGAACAACCAGTGAAAGTTTCATGTATATACGTTCGTTGGTTTTAGAGTAAAAACAAAAACCAAAAACGAATTATTTTGTAAAATCGATTTAGCGTAAAAATTCCCGTTTTTCCTTAATTTTTCTTTTATTTTTCAAGGCGCTTTTGAAAACTACTGGAAAAATTTTACTTTTGACCACCCAAAGTACCAACTAAATTCACTTTCCTATCAGAAAAGATACTGTTGAATAAAATCCAAGTACGTTTACTGGCCTAAAAGGTGATGGCAGGCACAAAAAAAAAAAATTTAAAAAACACATACCTATCATTGTAAAATCAATACATTCATCGTTCTACTCAGAATCTAAAATTTGCCTCAACTAACAATTAACTCTATTTTCATTCTGAAAAAAAAATTCGGATTGTCCGTAATATAAACGAGCAAACGATAGATCCACATTTTTAATTTTTTGTAATATAAATAGCAATATAAATATAGGTAGTAAAAATTCAAAACAAATAAGAATTTAAAACATAAATATAAGCTAAATGCAATTTTAAAAAGGTACTTTGCTGTACAGTAGGTTATAAGTGGGTCACTGTATAATGGGTGGTATTAAATTATAATATACAATATATAATATCATTGTATAAGAAAAACGATTCTGAGCGGAGACGGTATGTCAGTATAGGTATAAGACATATTATATACTTATCTATAGTATTAAATAAAATTGACCTTTAATAAATTCCAAATTAAGCATATCTCATTATCCATGACGCTTATAACGCGTTATACATAAACAACAATCCCTGATACTATCATAGATATATAATAGTGTACTTTAGAAGTTTCAAGTACCCACGAATAATATTATACAATCACAACAAAATAACTAAAATAGTTATTCTAGGTTTTTTTATGTAATTTCGTCCAAATTTGAACTTAAAATGACTATAAAAATAAACTGTTCTTATGTATTTTTTGGATTTTTTGGTAACAGAATTAAATACTTACGAAGAACCTTGTTTTAAATTTTCAATCCTTAGATATAAAAGTTGAAGATTTTGCAAATTTTTAACTACAAAATAATTATTCAATTTTAAATTTGATAAATTTTGTCAAAATTCTATCCTTAAATGCTTATAAAAAAAATTGTGCTAATGTATTTTTAATATTTTTCAACTGATGTTGTAACAATATATCAGGAGCCTTGTATTGCATTTTAACACTTTTTGGTCCAACAGATAAAACCTAATTGATATTTATAGAATAAAAAACCAGAAAAAAATTGGAAACTGAAAATGCCCGTAAACTGCTCAAAAAGAGTCAAAATATTTTCAAAATTGAATGGTGTATAGGAAATGCTAATATAAATATTCAGTGAAATTTTCATATCTACAGTTATTCGTTTTTGAATTACAATAAAATAAGGAAATCGCTACATGAGTATTCGAGTGAATATCCAATGTTGTAAAAATTTGAATTTTAAACGCTCATAAAAATTTAATTTGACTTTCTTATAGACATTTATTTCTTGATAAAGGTAGATAATCTTATAAGGAATCTTTTATTACATTTTAAAATCTTAGATTTAAAAAGAAAAATTTTTACTAATTCTTAATTCAAAATAATTTGATAATTTTCGTGATTTTTCCATATTATTTTGTCAATTTTTGGACTTTAAATGCTTATAAAAAAAAACTGTGACTAAGGATTTTTAATATTTTTCATCTGCCTTTGAAACAATATACTAGAAGCCCTCTATTACGTTTTCAAGTCTTTTTAACCAACCTGCAATACAATTTTATTGATATTTGTAGAATAAAAAACTATACAAAAAAATGGGAAACTGAAAATGTCCCTAAACAGCTCAAAATAATTAAAAATATTTTAAAAAAGGCATGGTGTATAAAAAATTCTAATATAAACAGTCTGTGAAAATGTCATATATCTACGGTCATTTGTTTTGGAGTTACACCAAAAACTAAAATCAATTTTCTCGAAAACAGATTTTGCGTAAAAATTCCCGTTTTTCCATAATTTTTCTTTTGTTTTTCACGTCGCTTTTGATAACTACTAGTAAATTTTTACTTTTGCCTGCCAAAGTACCAACTAGATTCACTTTTTTATCAGAAAAGATACTGTTGAAGAAAATCCAAGCACTTTCACTGTCCTAAAAGGTGATGACAGACACAAAAAAAAATAAAAAAACACACATTATTGTAAAATCAATACATACATCGTTCCACTCAGAATCTAATACATAATATATCTAATAATAATATTTTATTTTTATTAAGTATGATTCTCTCTAGTCACCGTACAGACATCGTACGTCCGTACTGTACCGTTCCGCAAAATATTTTAATATTTGTTTAAATATAAATAATTCACATATTTTGAACGTTTCCGTTCCGTTCATACACGTCGTAGCGAACCGACAGAGTCCGTCCGGCATTCCACTCGAAACTGTCATCAAAAACTAAAATCGATTTTATCGAAAACAAATTTTTCGTAAAAATTCCATTATTATTCTTTTGTTTTTCACGGCGTTTTTGAAAGCTATTATCGAACAAGATACTAAAGTTGAAAATCGAAGCATTATTTTCGACTACGTATCGTGTACACAGACACACACAAAAAAAAAAAAATAATAATAATAAAAATATAAAAACACACATCATTGTTAAATCAATACATTCATCGTTCCACTCACAATCTAAAATGTTAAGTCATTATAAAATATAAAGGAATTTTTGGTATTTTTTTACCTAGTCATTTTTTAAGTCATTTTTTTGGTGTTAATGAGTCATTTTAAATTTTTTTTGAGTGTATTTTTTTTGAAGATTTTTCGGTCATTAAGTTCCGGGCCCTATTTATAACCATAAACGAATCACGAGAATTATTGCACAAAATTGAATGTAAAATATTAATTAATATTACAATTCAAAACAAAATCAACTATCAACTGAGAATTGAAAAATATCAAAAATTAATATAATTTCTTAAATGTTTGATAACGTATGCGACTACACTTTGTCACCGTTTTTTTACCAGTCGACAAATAGTCGACTTTCTTATTCGCTCGACTAAAGTCATAGCCCATAGGTACTTACCTGCACAGTTATTCAAGAACGACAAATTATTATTTATTTGTAATTATAATTGTTATAAAGTGTATCACGATTTGACGATACCACGTTTTTGCGTTAATTTATTGTGACATTGCAACTTTTTTCATACGAATATTCTTATTATATATTAATATATTTACATACTATTTTATGTACTTCTTCTAAATTATAGACTTTAATAATAATAATAATAATAACAACACGTACCTACCTACCAAAGGTGGTAGTTTTAAGTATTGTACTGTCATCTGTTGTGACGTGTCAGTGGCGTCCGCGAGGGGGGGGGGAGGCGTAATGGGCTGAAGCCCCCTCCCCATTGCCCGTATTATTATTACATTAAAAAAAAATATTTATCAAGTTTCAACTGTCAAATAAGACGTAAATTTCATATACAGTAGAACTTCGATTAACCGTCACTCTCTGTTATCCGTCATCGGTCACCGCCGAAAAAAAAAATAATTAGACGATCGCGATAAACTCGTGCCCAACACAGTAACTATCAAGTGCTACAAAATGCTACGCAAGTCTTACTTCTACGTCAAATACGTAATATTGCTGCTAAAAAAGCTAGAGAATCAAAAAAACAAACTAAAATGACAGATTTTTTATTATAATGTGTGTGGTATGTATGTTTATAATTTGTTACAATGTAAGTATTTTTTTTTTTTTTAAAGTACACACGTAAAACATGATAAATATAAAATATAATAAATGTGTGTATGTATATGTATTTACACGTTTTTTTTTGCAAAATTTCCGTTAACCGTCTATTCGATTAACCGTCATAGCCCCGGTCCCGACAGTGACGGTTAATCGAAGTTCTACTGTATATGTCTTACCAGAATGAATTCATTTTTGAAAAAACAATGTTTTTGCATAACAATTTTCATAAATTATCTGTAATTTTTCGGTAAAAGTATGAACTACCTACTTGTATGAAAGACCTCGTATTAAATTGTCTAGCCTTACTGCCTCAGCTATACACATTTAATATTTTATAAGTTTGAACTACAAATCAACAGTGGTTTTGACAAAATTTGAATTTTAAATGATTATAAAAAATAATCATGATGCCTATATATGTATCGTTAAAACTTTAGCTATAATAAAAACTTACTTATTACATTTGTAAGCTTTTTGACCGGATAAATAAATTTTTATTGACATTTATAGAAAAAAAAATTTCAATTAATCAAATACAATCCAAGCTGGTTAGCCGGTTAGGTACCAAACAATTTTAATTAATTCTAATTTTTTTCTCCAATTATTTTGAAAAGCACTGAACATCTTTAATTCCGACCTCCTAAAAGTACCAAACTAGATCCAATTTGCTTCCAAAAGCATACATCGGGGCATCGAAGTTCACGATCAGAGCATTTTTTCTACAAGAAAAGTCGAGAAGTTACAAACATTTTAAAATAGGTACCTACCTCAAATAAACGTCTGAAATTATTAGACTGGACATAATAAAAATGAAATTGTAACTAATTTACAAGCCCCCCCCCCTTCCCATTGAAAAATCCTGCGTACGCCGCAGCGACGTGTGGTTTGTGTTGAGGGGCCTAATCACTACGTCTCTTTTTTGTCAAAAACAACTGTTTCTAATTCCAACGATACGTGTCGAAAATTATAGCGATTTTCATTCGGAAAAAGATTGTCCTTAATATATACGAGGGAACGATCGAGCCACTGACTATATTTCATCATTGATGTTTAAACTACACACGATTATTATTAACGTGTTTGTTTTTAAAAGTCACAATACGTACACAGTACACATAATTAACATAGGTATTCATTAAACAAACAAATTTTGTTTTATATTATTTTGTTAGTTAATTAGACTTTCATTTTTAGGTTTCCATAGGGAGATCCTCATGTTCAGAAAATATGGCTGGAAAAGTGTAAACGGGGAGACACCTGTTATCCCGGTAAATCTGACATATTTTGTTCCTAACATTTCAAATCAGAAGAGGATGTTTGTGTTTCAAACAAACTATAGCTGAATTTACTTACTTCAAAAGTAAATTAAATGAATTGTTTGCTTTGGGTATGATTTCATTATAAACCTATAGTGGTTGGCAAGTTAAGTCCCACATATCTTTAGCTTACATAGTGTACCTACGAATTAGCAAAAATAAAAAAATAAATTCCATTTTAAATTCTATAAAGCGTGTTGTTAAAGGAAACAATTGTATAACAATAAAACAATTAGAATATAATATAAAAACAAAATATATACTGCACATAGAGTATAAATTAAAATCAACATCCTGGATAAAAAAATATCATTTAATATTTTCAATAATATTATTAATTTGAGTACAAAAGTTTATAGATAATTAAAGATGCGATATTTTTCATTAGCGTGCATAAAAGACAGTTAGTTAAGGAATGCAGAAGAGAGGGAATAATTTATGAGACAAGAGTTCAATAACTGTAGGCGATAATTACATTCAAATGTCACAAATTTGTCAGAAAATGGGCGAATATCGATAATATCATTATTTTTCTATACGGTTCCATTAAGATTCATTATTTTACTTAATATAATTTGCTTATAATTTTATTTTTCATGCAACCTTATACAATTTGGATATTATTTTTTGTTTTAAATAATTGTTCTTTAATTTTAGTGACATTGCTTATTTTTTTGGACTGAGATGAGTTATGATATAGTCTATTTAGGAAATTACATATATTAGGTACTCTTATAATATAATAATAACATTAATAACATTTAATAACATTTAATAACATAAAAAACAAAAATTTGTTGTAGATTTTTCTATAATTTTTTTATTTAACATTGTGGTCATAACAGTAATTTTTATTTTTATATATAGTAACACTTTGTAACAAAACAAAAATTAAAATTAAAGAAATACTTTGGTTATGGTAGAATTCATTATATCTAAAAAGTTGTTTGCGGATGCTAAAACAAATAAATAAATTGTGATTTAATGCAATAGAATTTTCATCTAAAAACCACCACCACTTCTTTCCACACTGATTTTGCTTTGAGTTTTGTTATGGAATTCTTCTAATTCGGCCATTCTTGCAAAACGAGAGTGGGATATATGACCAGATTTAAGTGCCGACATCATCTAACATAAAACACATCTTATATAAAATATATTAATATGTCATCACACAAAACTACTAAAATTATATAAATCAAACATTACAAAAAACTCAAAAAAAAAAAAAACTCAAAAAACATTTTTAGTTTCATTTCAGGTTTTAAGTCAGCGGTTCTTAAACTTACACGGACCTCCATATCAATTCCTTTTTTTTTTTTAACAAAATATCATGTTATCATAATCAATATTTCAATACTTATTTTATATTAAAAATCATATAAGTATGTACATAAAAACATACACTTTTATTGCACATAATTTTTCATAAAAATGTAATATTTTATTTTTAGATAGAGCCGTAGTGGACCTGGAGCAGAATGTTGCTGACCACAGTTTAAGAACCGCTGTTTTAAGGAATGTTTGAAGCGATTAATATTAAATGTATACCTGTAAGTATTCATCCAGCTCAACCTGGCCATTCATATTGGTGTCTATTTCTTTCAAAATTTCATGAAGCTCATCTCCAGTTACATTTTCACCAGCATTCTGTTTTAAAATATAAGACAGTATAATTTGTAATCACATCAGATAAAATAATTGATAAAAATAAATACCTTCATACTCCTACGAATGTCATTGATGGAAACATATCCTTTGTGATCATGATCAAGAATCTGGAATCTCTTTACATACATTTTGACCTCTTCCTGGGATAGAGTAATTGGAATTTTGTCTCGAGATGCTCTGTTCACGCTCATGCCCATTTCAGTGGCCAAGAAATGGTTGGCCATTTTCAATTGTTTCTAAATATTGTTACATAATTCATTAATTATTAATAACTTATTAAGTTGTAAAACTATCAAATATCTAACCTCCTTTTCATCATCACTCCAATTTAATTCTTCGGCCATAATGTTTACAATAGTTGGAAGTGCTTCTTGAGCAGCTTGTACATTCAGGAATGCCAATCGTAAACGTCTAGCAATCATATCAACAGCCGTAACAGCGTATTCTCTAACTCCATAACGAATCTTTTAAACAAAAATCGATTTTATAAATTATATACAGAAAATTGTTAGGTATATGTATAATTGTAATGTTTTATTACCTCAGCATCAATGTATGGAAATTCAGGGTGAATTTTATTACCGATTACTGGCCAACGTTTTCCAGTGAGGTTAGCTAATTTAGCTACAGCAAATGCTCTGTCACCATATGACGTAGCTAAATGTTGAGCGACTTCACATTCCAAACCAAAATCTTGCACTAATCTTATGTACATTGTTGGTGTCCATCCATGTGCACCTTCTAATTGAAGACCATCTGTTTGACATTCTGGTTTTGTTGGTTTCAATTCCGGGACAGCTGTAAAAAAACAATCGTATGTTACATAAATACAATATTTTATAGTTAAAAAAAAAATTTTATAAACCTTGTATTGCAGCATCAATAGTTTCCTGAGCCATAGCTCTATAGGTAGTCCACTTTCCTCCAGCAATTGTTACTAAATTAGATTTGCTTACATGAACAATATGATTACGTGCCAATGACTGAGTGTCACCTTTGTTTGGATCCGACACTAATGGACGAATACCACCCCAAGCACTTAAAACATCACCTCGGCGTACTAAAATCAATTTTTAAATATTAATGTATAAAAAATAGTTAGGTTATACATCAAAGTATACATTTCAAAAGCTCAATTTGATGGCATACCTTCGACATCTGAGTTAAGATAATTTTTTATTTCGTTCAATATGAATGAAATTTCATCTTCTGTAGGTGTGGGATTATAAGTTACAGCACATGGGCTGTCTGTGGTACCTGATAGTGTATGTTTTTGCCACGGTAAAAAGAATATAACACGGCCATCAGATGTTTCAGGATCCAAAAGTCCCATTTGCTCAGGGCTATTAAAATGAGAAATATGTTTAAATCAAAATTACACTATATTAGGATTTTTTTAAATTACCTGTAATAACCAGGTAATACAATGTGTACACCTTTACTAGGAGTACATATTTCCTTGACATTGGTATCGTCCATTTTCCTTACAGAATCAGTAAAAGGCCCAGCAGCATTTATGATACACTTTGCTTTAACATCCCATTCTTTTCCAGTGAGTTCATCTCGGAGGTGTGCACCACAAATTTTTCCTTTATCGTCTTTAATAATATGAATTGCTTTTACATGATTTGCTACTGTGGCACCATAACGAGTTGCCGTCAGCGCTAAGGCAAGGCACATTCTAGCGTCGTCTTGTTGGCCTAAAATATAACAAACCCATGAAACAACTAAACAAACTAAACAATTGCATTGTCATTACCGTCGTGATATACAATAGCTCCAACCAATTTATCTTTTTTAAGCATGGGAAATATTTCTAATGCTTCAGTTTTGGTTAAATAATAAGAACTTTTAACTGTTTTTGAACCTGCTACAAGATCATATGCCTTAATACCGACCCAGTAGTAAGGAACTTTCCACCACCTATATAATCATAAGAAATAGTGAAAACATGTAAATTATATAAAAGAACTAGAACATACTCATAAACTGGTAACATGATTGGTATTGCATGGGTTAAATGGGGAGCCGTCTTAAGCATTGTTGCTCGCTCATGCAATGCTTCTTTGACCATTTTGTATTGTTCCAAATCTAAATTAAGTATTGCTTTTTGCAAATAACGTACACCACCATGGATGAGTTTTGTGCTGCGACTTGATGTACCTGACGCAAAATCGTCTAACTCGACCAATGCAGTTTTTAAACCTGAAAATCATTATTTAAAGGTCTTAACAGTTTAAATAAAATATACAATTACGTTCTACATTTAAATTTGAAATTTAAAATTCGCTCATAAGTTTTACATTAAATATCTTACCTCGTGTGACTGAGTCTATAGCACAGCCAGCCCCGGTTGCACCACCTCCAATAATTAGGACGTCAAATTCTTCTGAATTTAAAGATTGAATTTGAGTACTTCTTGGAGGTAATGTCCGTAATCTTCCAGTTTTTTTACCGGCTTCCGCTTGCACCGTTTGCAATTGCTTCAGTGAAAAATAAATAAATTTCATTATATGTATCACAAGTAATGATGAAATGTATTTACTTAAAATATATTTTTATATTTTTTAAGAACAAAACATTTTCATATACAAACAAATTGATACCTACTTTCTGTAGTATACACCTAATATTTTTATTTAACAAATACACATCCAAAATGTAAATATCTATAAGTGCCTACTTCAAGGGCGCACCCATGGGGGGGGGCTAATAGGCTTAAGCCAACCCCCCAAAATGGCTTGGCCCTAAAATTTTGATAATTTTATTAAGTACATTGACTTAAAATTATTATAAAAAAAAATTTTCAACTATCAAAATTGAAGCATTAAGTATAACATAATATTATATATTTATACCTGTCATTCTGGGTCCCGGGAGAGATTAAATACTATTAATATTTGAAAATGATTTAATTTAGCCACCCCCCCCCCCCAACAAAAAAAAAAATCCTGGGTGCGCCCCTTACCTACTTATCTAGATAAAAATTTCAATAACAATAAAATAGTAATAAAACAAAAGTAATAGGTACATACTGTTGGATTTTCTCCAGTCAATAACCATGTAGTGAAATATGCCCCAGCACTAACTGAAGCACCACCAACAATTATATTATAAAGTTTTGACGCCATTATGTAACCTAAAACAAAAATTTAATTTAATTAGTTATTTACATAATATTATAGGTAACTGTTTTGAAATATCATCTACTAGAAGTCAAAATCAAAACACTGGAAACACTCAAGATTTTACTAACTTCAGTCTAATAATTGTATATACCGCCTATTTTGGACATATTTTAGCACTGTACAATGAATGTGATAAGTGATTTTCAATGCATGATTGAAATATACAAACACATGATTAAATAATTTTAGAGTTAACGGTCTAAATCAAAATATTTAAATTAAATAAACAAACGGTGTTGTTTAAAATTCTGAAGCAGATTTACTAATTGGAATTAGGCCAGATACTTTTTTTAGCAGACCTTTAGATTAACTGCCAAAAGTCACATCACGTTATGTATAATATACTAATACTCATATATCTATATAGTTAACAAATTTTAAATATAAAACTTCTTACATAAATAATAGGAGCCAGGAGGAACCTACTACATTTTTTTAAGTCAATGTGACATTGAATGATATTGAACTTGTTTTCAAATTTCAAACACTCACAAAACCACAGAAGAAACCCAATGATCACGTTTTCATATTTGTTATTTGTAGATTAACATAAATAGTTTACGTTCTCAAGACCCAATAAAACAAATTGTGACCTCTGATTGAATGTAAATATCTATCTACACGCTATCATTCATCACTCGTCAGAACCTATTTAGTCAGATGACATCATTAGGCAATATATTTAATTAAAGAATTAGTTTAATAATAATTTGAAAGATTATCTGTATTTTAATACAGCAATAAGTAATCGATATTAAGCCATTAAAATAAAATTTAATTTTTAATTATTATAAGAAGATAATAGGTATTATATTATGTCAGTTTGTATTAATGGGTACGCGCACACGGCTATACATAAATTAAAGAAATTTTCACAGGTTTAAATAAATTAAAAATCAATATTCATATTTAGTTTGTAATTATCGGAGCAATTATTACGCTCATTAATATAATACGACTTGGTATTAAATTAGCCAACTACATAATATTGTAATTAATGCAATTTGTCAATAACCAACAGAAATAGAATAAATTAATATTGATAGGTACAACAAAAGTACACAACTCGTTATTATTTGTTTCAAGTGTGTCGATTATAAATTTCTAATAGCTACGAAACAATGTTGTAAGCCTACCACAGTACACTTTAATATAATATGTAAATTAGGTATTAAAATGTGCACATTACGTGAAATAATATTATTATAGCACATTTAGCACATATATCGTACCTAACTAATCAAGAAAAACAAAAACAATAATTATTCAAATCGAGTGTGGATTAGTATTGGTACTTAGTTAGCTGACAAACTAAAAGCCAGAATTAGTTTTTTTTATCTTTAAGTAGGTATTGGTTGTTAAATACCTGTAGCTACCTATATTGCTATTTTACTTTTACCGAATAGTAAATACTTTTACTGTATTATATTAGTATATTATATTAACTGCATCGTGATCACTTGTTTGCGGGTAATTAATTTTACCGATTCCACTGATTATAATAATTATTGATCTTCTTTTCACCGTGGGAATTTGAAATTTAGAATCGTATTCATGATATAGGTAATCGTGTTAAAATTTCACCTACATTGCACACGCAATTAGCCTAGGCCTGAAATAATAAACGATTTCCGAAGTCAATGGAAATGTTTTTTTACTTGTTTTTTGTCGTTTTAAGAACACAGTAGGTAATTTAGCTTCGAGGATAAGCCTTGGAATATATTATTATTTACTAATACTTATCTAACAACCCACGACAACAAAAACGTGTCAATCTCGTGTCATAAGCATTGTTCGTGTTTAAAACATTTGTCATGGGTACCTACCTACCTACCGTTCGAATAAATCAACACTAATTACTTATGCGTACCAAAAAACTACGAGGAATGAAATTTTACTTTAAACAGGTAGTAGTACGTCTATCCAGAGTCAAGTCTCGGAGATGTAGGTACACACAAGTACCAAAGTCCCTTCAAAAGTCAGATTACCGTCTACAACTATCCAACGCATTTTGTATTCAATTTTTATTTATTTATTTCACACACCTTCATGAAAAATTCAAAATTCAAAACGATTAAATGTTATTACCTACCTACCTACTGGTCGAATAAATCAACACTAATTACTTATGCGTACCAAAAAATACGAGGAATGAAATTTTACTTTAAACAGGTAGTAGTACGTCTATCCAGAGTCGAGTCTCGGAGATGTAGGTACACACAAGTACCAATGTCCCTTCAAAAGTCAGATTACCGTCTACAACTATCCAACGCATATTGCATTCAATTTTTATTTATTTTTTTCGCACACCTTCATGAAAAATGAAAAATTCAAAACGATTAAATGTTATTAGCTATTACAGAGAGCGTTTGTGATTGCAGCGGACAACTTTTGGGTGACAAAATGTTTACAGAGACACAAATAGGTACCTAGCTAAGTTTTACATTTTGAGTGCGACGTACAATGTCTTGCCTGTGGCAATAATAAATCGACGTGGGCAGGTTTGTGAAATAATAATCAATCCAATGTCCGTCCCTACGGATTAAAATCATCGAAAAATGTCAATGCCAAATACCAAGGCGATTACAGAACGGATTATAACAACGTCTGGGCAAAGGGAAATAATATGTTATCGATTAATGTCGAGTGGTGTAACTAGGTACGTGAAAAAATTTATTTTGTCCGATAATTTGGACTTTGGTGTTATGGGGTAGCGATTTAGTATATATTTTTTTTGTCCGGCCTACACCGGACGGTTTTACAATTTGCATAAAATTTCAAATTTTTTTTTGAAATGTAGACAGTCAGTAACCTGATGTAGTCGGTACTCGGTAACCTTTGGTGTCCCCGAATATACTAGGCAGAGGTAGTCGGCCACTCGGGTAATTAAATCGATACAGGTATTTTTCGACGAAAACAACAGGTAGGCAGATGCCTAATAATGGCTGATCGTACGAGATTGTTGAGCCAAGGTCGTTTTTGGCGCAACAAATCGGACGAAAAAATTATAATAAAAATCGTAAAACAGGTATACCTGGTGCGATTGTCGGCAAAAATAAAAACGCAAAATTCGCTGGCAGACCACTCGTCGGTCGGTCGGACTGGGCGCCGGGCACGGAATTAAAATAATAATCGTGTTAATCAAACGATAATATTATTTGAAGAAAAAAAAAATATTAATAATAATATTATTATTAAGACAACGATAATATTATGCTCGTTGCGATGGACGAAAACCGTACACAGTTGTCGCAATAATTAATTACGGTACGTCCGGATAATATCATGATATAGTACTATTAATTAATTTAGACACGATCCGGGAACCGGTAAATTGCGCCGAAACTGAACGGCGGCGACGGTGACGACCTGCGTAACGCGACGAACACGTCCGGAACACGACTGGTGACTGGCGAGCGCTGAGCGACTGAGCTTGCTGAGCGCGGCGCGCCGACGAGTACTTACGCGAGTAACACGATCGCTCGTATCACTGACCAGCGCGGGCCGAGAAAAAAAAACCCCGATCGGCGATAACACAATGATATCGATGGCTTATCTTTCGTTATCGGCAAACCAAACGTTGCCGACGGTTTTGGAGGGGAATCGACGTCGCGGCGCCAGACGACAGTGCGTGCGGCGCGCGGCGGCGGCGGGCCGTGTTATCACCGCGGGGCGGAGTGTGCGGGCGCCGCCGCCCACCGATCAGACAGGACGGACAGTCACGGCTGGCGATCGGCAAACAGGATTAATTCGGGTACCGAAAAATGTTGTACAATATTATTATCGTTGTCGCCTCGGCAGGCGCCGGACGGCGAAACGAACGATGACGATAATATTATTATTATTGTTATTTAGCGATAGGTATTACTGTAATATTATTATCGTCGCTCGCTCTCGTCCGATATCGATCGTCGCGAGGTCAACGTTGTCGGAGGCGTGGGCGGCAGACGGGTGGGAGGGGCCCGGGGAGCAGAAATCGCGATCAAAAGCAAATAATAATAATAACAATAATCGTGCTACGTTATTACTATTATTTCGTTTTAAAAATATATTGTAATAATAATAATAATAATTAATAATAATATTATATTATTGTGACCGGCGGCGGGTACTCACCCCGTTTGTGAGCCTGTGTCGGTCATGCAGTCGGGCGGCGGCGGCGGCGACGGTGACGGTGATCGGTGGTCGGCACTCGACTGGCGGCGGTGGCCGAGTTTTTAAAAATAAACGACCGGCGGGCGCGACGGTTGTCCGCGGTCGGCGGCGGCGGAGCGCGAAAAAAAAATATAATATTATTATCAAAACGATTCTTTTCTCTCTTTCCCCTCCGCGCACGCTCGCGACCGACGTCCTCTGCTGCGGCGGCGGCTTTGGCGGCTCGACGTGACATTGGGGGGCCCCGAAGAAAAAATTACATCAGACTCGGCGGCGCGCAAGCGCGCGAATACCTGTGCACGCCGCGCTCGTACCATTCCGCGACGGTGTACGCGCGCGGAGCGCGATCGTCGTGCGCGGAATGTAATTTTCGCATAAAATATAATATTATTACGTACGCGTTTGCACGCCCGGCCGACTGCCAGCGGTGTCTTGTGACTGCAGCTCGTAAGCCGCAGCCCCTATTTTTCAAAAAAATTCGTTATTTACATTTTATTATTAAACACTTATTTTATTATTAAACACTTTATTTACAATGATATTTTGACACAGTGACAAAGAGGACCAAGAATTTAAATTTAAATTGATATATTGTTCGGTAAAATATGGGGCATAACTTTTTATACATTTAAAAGAGTCAAAATCATAACACAGAAATAACTAAAGGTATCCAACCTTCATAATAGTTCATTAGCGACTCAATGTAGAGAAGTATAAATATCAATTTGTTAAAATGGAACTGAAAACAATTTATTTTTGGTACCTATACCTACCTATCATAAAAGATTTTCATTTTTTGAAATTATTTTTTAATTTTATGTAGGTATACTTGGTGTAATATTAGTATACTACATAATAATATGTACTATGTAGATATACTATATTGTACATTATTACCTACCAAATATAATCTATTTATTTTTATAGTCTTATTCATAAATTCATTAGTACACACTTATCATATCCGTAGTGCACACTTCTAACTTCAGACTACACTTTGTTTCGGGGTTCACTAAGAAATAATGCCTGTCGTAAGGTGAGAGTGAAATACAAAACACTCGGAAAAGTACCTATTTTGAATATTACCTTTGAAAAAAGCACTTGGACAAAGCATCCGTACCTATATTTAAAATCCAATAATAATTTTCAAACAAAAATACGTACGCGTTCTTTTCGGTTAATATCATATTTTTAATTTTATACATTTTATTTTCGGTCACATTCAAAAACCGCACACGCTCTTATCAGTCACGGTATAACTAAACTTATGTGGTCTTTACTTAAGTGGTCAGTGGGTCAAAATAGCACACTATTTTTTGTGCTAAATAATACGGATGAGATAATAGGATAATAAAATACCATACAATAATCGGTAAGACTACAATATTATACTCACAACCACATGCAAATGGTTGAACAAATATTTTTTAAACGTTAATTAGTATCTACAATTAATATTTAATTACAAATACGTATATTATATTCTATTCTATTCTATTATATTGTTAAAAAAATTGTGCATTATAAATAATATTTTTTTTTAAATTACGATGATATATCATATTCAACTTAACTAACTTGACAACTTCATAAATAGGTATAGTATATATAAAAACATTTCGGATGATCGATACGTCAAATAATACAGGTAAATAATACAAAAATATTAAACAAAATATAGTTAATAATAATGATATAAATAAATAACTATAAATAATTTTTGAAAAATTAACAATTACATTTTATATTACTATATTAATACACATTTTATGTTGGTATAATTCTGTAAAAATTAAATCCCTGAAATAAAATATTACGTTTTCAAAACTTCAAATGTTAGGTAGGTACTTATGAGTGTACTGTGTACACAAATATTTAAAGTATAAAAATATTTCGAGTGATCGATACGTTAAATAATACAGTTCAAAACAATAGTAGGTATCCAAAAATATTATACAAATTTATTGCAAATATAGGTGGTGATAATAAATAATAATAATAATAATAATAATAATAATAATAATAATAATAATAATAATAATAATAATAATAATTATAATAATTATAATTATAATTATAATCATAGTAAAATAATTATCAAACAATAATTTATTGAATGTAGTCACCGACTCACAGTAAAATATAAAATAGTAATGATAATAGTAATAATAATAATAAAATAATGATCAAACAATAGTTAGAAATAGTCAGTCCTGTAAAGTATTTGAGTAAAAGTATTTGAGTAAAAGTATTCAAATACTTTTTTAAGTATTGAATAACTTTTTAAATACTTTCAGCATGAAGTATTTTGAATGGTATTTTAAATACTTTTATTTGTATTGAATACTTTTTGGTATTGAATACTTTGGTTTTTTATTTCGAACATTTTATTTTTATTCGAAATAATTGGTTGGAAAAATATTATTGTCAACTACAAAAATAGAATAATAGTTTTATTTGGTATTTTGTATTTCTGTGTTAGCCGAAGCCCGAAGGTTTGTAAAAACCCGATTTCTAAAAATAGTTATTGAATAACAATATTCCCTTTAAATTATGTTGATAATATCAGATACAATGCCTGCCTTAATGGTTATTGGTTATGCTGGATTACGGGAATACGGCGAATAATATAGATTATTCCACTATAATCTATATTAGTGCAGCCTGCATGCCTACAGCTGCAACGTTTTATTTATTAATTTAAAGACTTGTGTAGTAACTAGTAGTGTCAGTCTGTCTGTTGATTGTTGAAAGTGTTTAAGTGTGATAATATTTGTGTAGGTATTAGGTAATTTAGTAATTATAAATACTAATTACTTTTAGTTCTAAGTTTCTAACTTCTTACTTCTAATAATTAATATGAGTAATAGTGATGAGGAACCGCAAAATCTGCAAAATCTGCAAAATTTTTCTTTACCGTGGCCAAATTATTCGAAGTATTTTAAAGTGCAACGAGTAATAGAGGATATGTTTTTTTATAAAAAACTAGAAATTAAATGTTTGATCTGTGTGGGAACCAAAGTTCTCAAAGTTGATACACGATCAAACTCTAACTTACGAAAACATTTAAATGTAAGTACCTACCTATCTATAATACCTAGCATATAAATATATTTATATACTCAATAAATTATTATTTATTTAAATATTATTATTATTAATTGATGATAATATTTAATATATTACATACCAGATGTCCAGTTAGCAGATACGTATAAAAAATATACGTTTTTAATTACCTAATAATTATTAATTTATCTGTTTTTAATTATTTTATTAGTTTGACCGTTCATATTTTCAAACATTATAATTAAATTATTGAGTATTTACCTATTCAATCTGTAATAATATTTATTTGTATGCATGTTAAAATATAGAGTAAGCATTTGCAAATTTTGAAAAAAATTGATGGTATAAATACAATTGAAAATGAAAATGCTCACAAAAAAATTAAATTGTGCAACAAAACATTAGACGTGAACACTCAGCCTTGTGTTGATGATTTTATGAATAAAAATTTTACTAGCCAAGGCAAGTATCGTTTTATAACATTTTATGTTAACAATAAAAAAAAAAATAAATAATTATTAAATTCAAGTGGATTTGGCCGTTAACTGTAAACTAAAATACCTATTCAAAAAGTTTTAAAATATTAAGCTTCTATTAGTTCAATTTTATTTTATTATATTTTAGGTACTTTAGATCATCTTTTACAACGTTTTATTGTAAGTGCTGGTATACCTTTCTCTATAATAGAAAATCCTGTTCTAAAAGAAATTATAGAGAGAGGTTTTCCAAATAAGAAATTAATGTCAAGACCAACCCTGATGAAGCGAATTGAAATTGAATATAAGTCATTAATGAATCAAATAAAGACAGATATGTCAAATTGTTTTCATATTGCTACTACAGCAGATGCGTGGTCAATTTTTAAAAAGTATTTCATTATTATTTTTATTTTATTATTTCACATATTATTTGTAATTTAATAATTTTACAATATATACATTTTTAGGTCATACATAGGTATTACAGCATCGTGGATTAATGACGACTTATCCAGAACTACATGTTTACTAGCAATTAAACGACTTCAAGGTATTCATACATATGAAGTTTTAGCAAAAGCGATGGATAGTGTGTATGTCACATTTGATATTACAGACAAAATTGATTTCTCTACTACTGACAATGGGTCTAATTTTGTTAAGAGCTTTAAGTAAGTTTAAAAAATGTTCTTAAATTTAATTATCTTAATTAAACGGATTAATACAGATTTTATAAAATTTTTAGAGTATATGGTAATTTATTTGATGATATGGATGGTAATGAAAACCAATGTATTCTTGAAGATAATGACGATAATGAAACCAATCAAGTAGAAGCAATAGATTTAAACGTGTTGGTGAATGGTATAGACATAGAAGATAAAAGTTTACCTTACTCTTTACCTAGACATCATAGATGTTCAGCTCATACATTGAATTTAATTTCAACCACGGTACTTAATTATCTTTATTTTTATTTATTATAATTTATGTGGTACATTATACATTTATACCTACTTGTATATTATTTTTAGGATTTAAAAAAAGCTTTGTTGGATGGAAGTTATAAAAAGCAATCTAGGAGTACATTTTCCAAGTGTTATGCTCTTTGGAACACACAAGGACGGTCAACCAAGTCAGCTGATGCCATAAAAAAATGTTGTGGTAGATACTTAAAAACACCCAACGCCACTCGTTGGAATTCTCTCTTTGATGCTGTAGTATGTCTTAACAAATTATTAAAGCTGAATGAATCAAAATTCAGGCTATTAATGGATGAACTAGTCATAGTGAGGTAAATGTTACTTTTTCTTTATAATTATGGTAGTTATAAAAATGACATTATTCGAATTTCACTAACTAATTGTTTTGTTTAATCTAGATTCAATCGTAATGATATTGATTTTTTGACTAATTACCAGATAGTTATGGAACCTTTATCAATTAGTTTGGATATATTGCAAGGTGAAAATAACATGTTCTTTGGGTACTTGGTTCCAACTATTGTTCAATTAACTTCCAAATATCAACAAATGACTCAAAGTCATACTTTACTGAAATGTGTTCAACCTCTTCTTACTGCCATATTAGATGGTAAACAATTAAAAATATTATAATTAAAACATAATGATACATTGATACTATAGATAGTATCTATAATTTATACATATTTAAAAAATTTTAATTATAATTTGATTTTACCATTTTAGGCATTCAAAAAAGGTTTGATGATTTGTTGAATGATAAATTTCTTATCATAGCTGCTTTAAGCCACCCTTCATTTAAGACAGCTTGGATAAAAGATGAAGTAAAAAAACAGTTAGCTGTAGGATATTTTAAAAAGGCATGTTTAGATGAGTTCAATGAGACGGCCACACAAAATGAAGATAATACATTTGAGATTGAAACTGTTGAAAAGAATGTGGAAGATCCTTCTTCTAATTTTTTTCAGTTTTGGTCTCAAACCTTTGATGATGACCATCACTATGATTCTATTTTAAATAAAGAAATGGATCAATATTTGGGAACATCACCGACCAAAGATTTAAACAGTTTAAATATTTTACCGACAATTAAAAAAGTAAGAATTGCTACTGACTTTTTAATGTTTGTAATATTTTTTGTATAGGTATTATTCATTGATTTTTAGTATTAGTATTTACTATTTAATATTAACATTTACATAATTAAAATAGGTTTTCATTAAATTCAATACACCGCTTCCAAGCAGTGCTTCAGTGGAGCGGGTATTTAGTGTGGGTGGAGCAACCATGACCAAAAAAAGAAGCAGTATGACCGATGAAAATTTTGAATACATTATGTTTTTAAAATGTAATAAACATTTATTTAATAAAAAATAAATTAAAATTATTATAAATCTAATACCTATGTGTCTATATTACGATAATTAGAAACCCACTTTAAAAACCAAAAGTATTTGAAAAGTATTCCAAATACTTTTTCAAAGTATTTGAGTAGTATTTGAAATACTATACAATTAAAGTATTTGAGTAGTATCTTAAATACTTAAAAAAAAATGTATTTGAGTACTTACTCAAGTACTTTTCAAAAGTATTCTTTACAGGACTGGAAATAGTTAATTAGTTTAATTAGTTAGTAATATAGCATAGAAAAATGAATAGGTACTCACTGCCAGCAGTAAATTATTATATTGCTTTATAATATTAACCAATATTTTCTTATTTTAATAATTAATTTTTTGAATGAAATTAAAACATAGTAATTACTACCTATATATAAAATATAGTAATATATATAATTTAGTTAAGATTTGGTTTATTGATTTATGTTGCATTTGAACCATACGAATTATTGTTTCCAAGGTTTTTTTTTATTTTTAACAGGTTTTTATGAAAAATCTATTTTATCTATTACTTAAACTAACTTGGGGCAGTGTTTGTTACATTTTTAAAAAACACTAGACAGTTGTCCGAATTTAACAAATATATTTTGTACCTGGTGAGTACCTACTTATATATTAACATATAAAAAAAAATTAAAACATTCTTGTTGACCAATTAACTAAGTCTTTTTACTGTAATTAGGTAGGTGCCTCGTGCCTACGTTTAATAAATTATTGTTTGATAACTATTATTATTATCACCTTTATTTTGTATAGTATTTTTGTATACCGTGTTTTTAACTGTATATTATTTGACTTGTCGATCATTCGAAATATTTTTATATGCTATATTTGTGAAGTTGTTAAGTTGAATCATTTATAATTTTTTTAATAATATAATATACGTATTTCAATATTTGCAATTAAATATTAACTGAAGATACTAATCGACGTTTAAAAAATATTTGTTCAACCATTTGCACGTGGTTGTGAGTAATATTGTATTCTGGGGATTTTTTTTCCTATTACCGATTATTGTATATAGTATTTTATTATCCTATTGTATTATCCGTTATTTAGCACAAAAAATAGTGTGTGATTTCAGCCCACTGGCCACTATAAGTTCGTAGTATTAACATAGGCGTAATCTCGGGGGTGCAAAGGGGTGCACTTGCACCCCCTGGAATTGTTGAGGGGGTGCAAAACTATCATTTTGCACCCCCTAAATTTTCTATATTTATAATGTATAATTTTGCCAATTTTTTTAATATTTATAAAATAATGTTAACGTTATTAGACATTATTAGTAACACCTATAAGTTATATAATCATGAACTTCAAATAGAACTAAAAATCTTTATTAGAATATTCAAATCTAAACAAACTAACTCAAATAATAGTGTATTTTAAAACAAATTAGATTATATGAAACAAGGTGAAATTAAAAATAGGTGTCCTTTATTATCTGAAATTTTAACACTATTTATGACAATACCTACAAACACTATCATCTTGTAAACGAAGTTTTTCCTGATTACGAAGGCTTAAAACTTACCTCAGAACAACTGTGGGACAAGAATGGCTGTCTGATATAGCTATGTTACAACTTACAAATTGATAGAAATCGAGTTATAGATTCTGAAATAAATTGTAATCGACGAGTTCAATGCAGCAGCAACTGTACATGGCAGATGCTTAAGTTTAATTTAATTTTGTTAATTAAAATGTATTAATATTATATCAATGTAATAAATTACAGTGTCTACTAATATTTTAATTTATATAATAAAATGTATTTACTTCATATTATTAATGATAATACTAAATTGTGTATACAATTTTGAATTTTGATCGAGGAGCTGGTATTGAAAAAGTAGTAAATAAATGTTCAAGCGGTACCTATTTTGCAATTTTGTAGAAAGTTTGTAACTTTCCTGATTAGTTTTGCACCCCCTGAATTTTAGCGAAATTACGCCTATGAGTATTAATATTAATAATATTAATAAACGAGTCGGATTAAAATAAAAACCATAATCACTGGGATCACTGAATCATATTTTATGTATTTCAATTTCGACTACGTAAAATAGAAAAGGTGGACAAGTGGGTGTACCCCTCTGCAGCCGTACCTACAGTATAATATTATAATAGTTGTCGACCGGCCGATTGCCAGCTGTGTCTTGTGACTGCAATACTCGTAAAGTACTCGAAAAAGCACTCGAAATAGCACTCGAAAAAGTATCTATTTTGAATATTACCTTTGAAAAAAGCACTTGGACAAAGCATCTGTATCTTAATATCCAATGATAATTTGCAAACAGGTACCTCTACTCGTTCTTTTCGGTTAATATCATATATTTTATACATCATTTTAATTTCGACCACGTAAAATAAAAAAGTTGGACAGGTGGGTGTACCACTACATGTGTCATTGTAATAATATAATGTATGTGTTAAATTTTAATTCAATGAAAATCATTGAACGCACATTGTGATTCTGAGCAGAGACGGTGCAGGACGGCTTGGCATACCTTTATAAATAAATAATAATAACCAAATTTAACAACCAAAAAATTGATAAAAATCTCAAACATCTCATGTCTATACGAATAGCGTTACTTTCCGGTAAACTTGTGAGGAATCTTCTATTCGATTTTCAAACGTTAGCTATGAAAAGAAATATTTTTATGAATTTCTCACTAAAACATAATTTCCAAATTTTCGGTGTTTTGATGAATTTTGTCAACTACGTAAGGTTTTATAGTCATACAATTTACAACTGTCGTCGTTGAGTAGGTAACTGTATAATTATTTTAATACCTACGTGTTAAATTTGAATATATGCGTTGGAATCATTGCTTTCGAAAAAGAAATTTTGAGCTTAGACGATCTGTCTAAAAAAAAAAGTATAATATTTTATGATAAATAATCATTAATCATGTTACTATTAGTAATAAACTATACCTAATTTAAGTTAAGTTGAATTAGGTACATTTTGCTGAAAACCATGAATTTATTTTACTTTATTAAATAATTATATTATAATATGTAAATATTATTTTTCTAACCGATTTTGCAATATGGTCGTTTTCGTTGTCGTGGCTACTTACAAACAAAAACTTATTTATGATTCATAGAATTTCCTCGTAGAGGAATAATATCAAGTAGCGGGATATGATTTTTTTATTGAACAACTACTAAGTAGGTACCTAGTAGCATAGGATACCTATATAGCATACCTATTATAGCATAGGTACACGATACATACTATACTATTCTGTGCAGGTATATTATTGTTACTAACATTTGAGTCGATACCGACTTATTACCGTAGTGCAGCGGTGTGACTATAAAGGTTATCGTGGTAAATATTATAAAAAAAAAAATTCTAAATGTTTTGAATAATATATTGTAACATCGTACATTCGTATGAATATACCTAATAATTTACTTACTTAAAGTTTCAAATCCTCAAGTGAAATATTTTTAAATATATTACAACAAAATAACTAAACTCGTTATTCTTCGTTTGAATATCTAATTTCGTCAAAATTTTAACTTAAAAATCTTTTTAAAAAAAAAAGTATTTACATATTTTTAGATTTTTCGGTTACAGTATAATATATTATATGAACTACTTATGAGGTATTAAATTTAATATTTCAACATAGATCCCTCCCATGAATTTTTTTCAATATTTATAACAAATTGTAATTAAGTATATTCTATAACGCATTAAATTTTGTTCTATTTTTTTCCAAAAAACAACTATTGTAAATTTCGACAGAATGTCAGAATATGTTTATACGTGTTTATATAACGTGACTATATTATATTATCTAGACTCATATCTAGGAACTAGAATATTATTACTATTGTTAATATTATAGTAATTAGTAGTTGCTTACACAATATATATATTTTACAATATTACGTAGCTCCAGCCCCAGGTCATTGGTTGGTTGAAACTTGAAACATCGATTGCTTATTATTTGTCTTAACTCATAATATTTAGTTATCACCGTGATTCGTCTTTACTCTTTCGTACTTTTGTTTTCTACTGTGTGTCCGTGTGTGTAGTAAAGTGTATTACTATTATACGGTCAGTGTGTCTTGTAATATTGACTATTTTGTCTATTTTACATTTTCACAATTACTATGTCTGATAAAAGCAAAATTACTAGCTATTTCGATGCAAGTAATGCTCTACTTCTAAACGCTCGGCGGATGAACAAATAAGTAAGATCACTAATATCGTTACGGAAAATCAAGTTGTGGACTTGGCGGTAATAGTGTTCGAAATACAGTAGAAGCCGCTTATTAGAAACACTTTGGGACCAAAGTGAAATGTGTCAATTAACCGATTGTTTCTAATAAGCGATTTGTTAGGTTTGTACTATGGAAAAAAAAAAATGAAAAATACGCGGAAAATTTATTTATGTATGTATTTATTTAACTATGCGTATGTATGTATGTATATGTATATTACGATTTTCGTATTTAAAATATTTATCTTACTATATTATTTAAAATATTTATCGATCGAAGTTTGTTTTTTTGCGTCAGGTTACTCCATAACCATATTTTCATATGAATAATGCTGCTCAAAACCTATTTCATCCGCACGGTGCTGAACAGCTCTCCCGAGGACACTTAAAGCTTCTACAATTTCTAGCCTAATTGTTTCAAATAACCGATGTAATGTTTCAATAATCCGATTTATTTTTAATGTCCTGATATGCGGGCGATTCGTCCCGGTACATTTTGTTTCAATAACGCGATTGTATCAATAATCCGTGTTTCTAATAAGCGGCGTCTACTGTTTAACATCCGACGAAGTGTACTGGACGGATTAACAAAAAAAAAAAAAAAAACAAAAAAATAGATTTACTAATATAGTAGAAATATTGTTAATACTATAATATACTAGCTGATCCCGTGCACTTCGTCGCCCGTTAAATGTATCAACTCAATATGACTCAAACTTTGTTCAATTCATTATTCAATATTCGGTATATGGTGTTCAAAATTTATCTTATCTTTTCCGTTGCCCGGAATAAAAATTCTGAATCGCAGCAGTACATTATCAGGTAGGCAATCTACCTGCGGTAGATCGCGGACCCCGTGCTGTTTGATCGTAGAAGGGTGTATGTATTTTTGTATGTTGTATCTATTATTTTTTTTTTTTTTATATATATAACCATTAACCAATACCTTAGCAACCATTTATAAACAATTATTTCTACCGTAAATTATCAAAATCCCTGTTTGAGCACTTCTTTTATTTTTTTCTGAACAACCCTTATCACTTAGGGGTATGAAAAATAGATGTTAGCCGATTCTCATACCTACTGAATATGCACAAAAAATTTCATCAAAATCTGTCAAGCCATTTCGGAGGAGTATGGCAACGAAAACTGTGACACGATAATTTTATATATTATATTTATAAAGTCTGTATATAGTATATACCTAAGTTATAAATAATGTTTGTACCTATTTATCATAATTTGATAAATTGATATTAGACACAACAATAAATATTATACCTATTTTTAATGATAAAATAATTCGTGTTAAAAAAATCAGCCTTATTCCCATGACAAAATCATTTGACCGCCACTAGACATATCAAACGCCGTCGTGCAGTTATTTTTAGGAAACGGTCGATCGTTACGATAGCACCGCCAATACGGCAACGGTGGTCGGTGACTAGCCACCGCATACTGCCGTATGAGACCCTGGTACCGGGGCGGAAAAAATGATTGTGTTTTCTTTCTTGTTGTTGTCTTGTTTCTTTTTGTTGTCTTGTTTTCGCATTTGTATTATGATCCGTCTGAGCGGAACGGAGTGGTTTTACAATGGTGTTTATTTTTTTTTTTTTTATCCTGCAGTATACAAAATTTATATCAGAAGAACTGCTTCGATTTCAATATATACCATAGCATAGTAACAGTAGCATGTTGTGGCAAATTGGATCAAGATATTATGGTACTTTAGACAGGTGATTTTTCGATTTTCTCAACATAGTTATTTAATGCCACGGGAAATATCACCGACAAATTACGAAAAACCGCTAAAAATGGGATTTTAATTTCTAACGCTTTATTTATCACCATAGAAACGAATAAAAAAAAAAATGCCCTGCTGTACAGTATAGGTTACAAGGTGGCCACTGTATAATGGATGGTATTAAATTTGAATTCTGCAATGATATAATATCATTGTATAAGAAATACGATTTTGAGAGGAGACGGTATGTCAGTCTAGGTATAAGACATATTACATATCTATGGTTATAAATAAAAAAATGACCTACCTAAATGTACCTATAATAAATTCCAAATTAATCATATCACAATATCCATTAGGTACTTATAACGCGTTATAGATCAACAACAAACCCCGATACTATCATAGGTATATAATAGTGTACTTTAGAAGTTTCAAGTACCAACGAATAACATTATACAATCACAACAAAATAACTAAAATAGTGTTAAAAAATTCTAGGTTTTTTATTATGTAATTTCGTCCAAATTTGAACTTAAAATGACTATAAAAATAAACTTTGCTTATTTATTTTTTAGATTTTTTGGTAACAAAATTGACTACTTACGTGGAATCTTGTTTTAAGTTTTCAATCCTTAGATATACAAGTTGAACATTTTATACATTTTTAACTACAAAATAATTATTCAATTTAAATTTGATAAATTTTGTCAAAATTCGATATTTAAATGCTTATAAAAAAAAATTGTGCCTTTGTATTTTTAATATTTTTCAACTGATATTGTAACATTTGTAACAATATATCAGGAGTCTTGTATTAAATTTAATAATAAATAAAAATAATAAATAATAACAATACAAAAATCCAGACCTTTACAAAGATACTATTATATCATTGGATTCAAGTTCAATATAATCCATTGTATATTGCCCCACTGGCCACTTGTAACCTAGGTAGGTACCGTACAGCAGAGCGACATCCACTTTCCCTCTATTCAATTTTACATTTTAATAATTATCATTACACTATTATAATAATATATACCTACTACTAAGGTATATAATTTACATTTACAATATAAATATATATAGTATTATGCTTTATGTATAATTATTATTAATAATTATAAAATAAAACTGTTCTCAATTTTATATCATGAAAAATTACTATAAATAATGAACTATGTTTGCCAACAATTTTGCTTATGTTTTTATTTTTGATCATTTTAGATTACCGATTTAACTATTTAAGTATATAAAAAGGTAGTTGTAAGAACAATTTAGGTAAATTAGGTATTTCAGTTAAAAGTATTAATGCATATTATACTAAACTTTAAAGGACCATAGTTAATAAAATAGCGAACCAAAATTGATAATTTGACTGTCAAAATGTTCAAAAAAAAGATTTACCAGAATCCATCAACAAATAAAGTGGTAACCATTTGAAAAAAGAAAGTCGATTTTATTATTGGTACAAATATTATTATTATTATTTATTATGGTTTAAAAATGTTGAAAATGTTATAAAAAAATGTCCTGTTAAAAATAAAGAAACGCGTCTTTTTTTGTTTTAACGTAATTCCATATCATCGTACAATGACATAATAAGATACATCCTGTATATTTTTTGCATAGTAAAAAATTATACAATAATATTAAGTCGTTAATATGTAATGATACAATTATTTTGAAGTTAAAGTTGAAAGTGGGCCCATTAAGTGTATGGTAATTGATCCTTAATCCGGGCGTGATGATGACGTTTTCATATAGCTATTGAAAATATTGGTGCTTATTAGTTATTTTAAATGGTACCTTTAATAATTATTTTGTATAGTATAGTATATTATTATAACTTATAGACACGATAAAAAGGAGAAATAGGATGTAATAGCAAAAAACGCAATAAAATAGTGTAACTTCTGGTACCTATGATATGCTTCATTAAATATTTTAAATAAAAATGATTGAATTAGGTAAATGTACAACACCGGTATTTAAATTCTACAGTAAGTAATAGAGACTGTGAAATAATTAAAAGGAATCCGAACAATTTTTTTTGTACATTTGACGTTTTTTATAAATAGGTACAATGACGTACCGTGGGTTGAGAACCATGCAATATATGAGAAATAAAAAATGAAAATTGTGCAATATAATATCTCAGTTTTACAAAAAAAATTGCTTAGCCGTCCGATATAATATATTCTCATATGATTAAATTATTGTAAGCTGTTATATTTGCATTATGTTTATAACTAAAATGGGTTAGTATGCAGTTTCTGCCTTTTTTTCATTCGGTTATAGACTATAGTGGACTGTGGCTTTAGATATACCTACCTTATAAATATATAGATAGATTTATTTAGCCTCGGTGGCAAAACTACGATTATCTTGAGGTGGTGTACCTAGTAAAAAAATTCAGTATTTCCATTATAAATTTATAACATTAAAAGCTTAATATTTAGGTGATGAGCTGGGCGATGAATTTTAATTTCGTTCTACTGCGATGTGTGTGTGTGTTCTTATTGTTTGTTGGTCATCTTTTTTTATCAAACATAATAATATTATAATACTATTATAACATACGGAGCAGAACAATTTTTGAAATTTTAATCTTCTGGTTTCTGGTGGAAAAAATGTGTCTACAGCAGGCGCGTATCCAGAATTTTATTTCGGGAGGGGCTGAACAAAATTATCAACATAGTCACACAATAAACAAAAAGTGGGTAAGTGGATGTCGCTCTGCTGTACAGTAGGTAACAAGTGGGTCACTGTAATGGATGGTGTAAAATTTGAATTCAATGATATAATATCATTGTATAAGAAAAACGATTTTAAGCGAAAACGGTCATTCAGCCAATGATATTACTAAGTATATTTGATGATATTATTGTGAATAAAGTAATTTATATATTTACCTATTTACGTGGACTATTGTTTTAAATTTTTAATCCTTAACTATGAAAGTTGAACATTTTATAAATTTTTAATTACAAAATATTTATTATATTTTAAATTTGATAAATTTTGTCAAAATTTGAACTTTAAATGATTATAAGAAAAAATTGTGCCTATGTATTTTTAATATTTTTCAACTAATATTGTTACAATATATCAGGAGCCTTGTGTTAAATTTTCACGCTTTTTACCCAACAAAAATTTTTTTATTGATATTCATAGAAAAAAAACTAAGAAAAATGAAAACTGTCAATGTCCGTAAATAGCTCAAAAAGAGGCAAAATATTTTCAAATTTTTTTGGTGTATAAAAAATGAAAACATTCAGCAAAATTTTAAGTTTTGTGATTTTTCCATATTTTGTCAAGATTCGAACATTAAATGCTTATAAAAAAAATATGACTAAGGATTTTTAATATTTTTCAACTGCTATTGTAACAATATAGCAGGAGCCTTGTATTAAATTTTCAAGCTTTTTTACCCAACAAATAAAGTTTTATTGACATTCATATTTTTTGGATTTTCTTGAAATTTCAGGGGGAGCTGCAGCCCACCCAGCCTCCCCCATAAATACGCCCCTGGTCTACAGTATAAGCCGGTACGTTGCTCAAAAATAAAAATCATACATAAAACCTAATTTTCAAAATAATAGGGAAAAACAACAGGTATTAGTCGGTATATTTACTGAAGAACTGCAATTTTCTCGAATTTAATCGATTTCGTTTTTTTATTGTAATCCAAGAATGATTAACTGACACAGTGTTTGAAAATATGTTCACAAAATCTTTTCATTTGTATTTTATATAGATATAAAATAAAATCTTTTTGAGGTATTTATGGATATTCGAAATTATTGTCTGTCGACATCATCAAGTTTGTTTTCTACTTATATATAGGTAGATAGCTAATGGTACATATTTCGTTTGATGTAATGGTAATTTGTTAGTAAAAAGGCTAAACAATACATCGTTCACTTAAGGGGATTGAATATTGTGTTTTCTGTCTTTGTCTAACACACGGTCGACATAGGATTTTCTAATAATTTTACTTCAATCAGTCCAATCGTTGTATTGATGCAATTAAAATTCTGAAAATGTATTTGAATTCAGCGTAAAGACTACTTGAGATCGGTCGGATTACATTTTTTATTGTTTCCCTCAAAATTCCACATATTTGATTTAAATTGTTTGAAAAATATAAAATCTTGTAGTAGTGTTTAAAAAATATTATTAAATAAAACTGAAAAAGTGGCCCGACCGATCTCAAGTAGTCTTCACGCTAAATTCAAATTAATTTTCAGAATTTTTATTGCATCAATACAACGACTGGACTGATTGAAGTAAAATTAGTAGAAAATCTTATGTCGCGCGTGTATTAGACAAAGACTTAAAATTACGGTATCCAATTCCCTTAAGTTATTCCCACAGAATTGAAAACATAACGAAAATACATGGTCGTATTCTTTTTATAGCCATTTAAGTTACAATAAGTCAAAATCACGATTATTTGAAAATTATTTTTGGGTTGAAAATTCATAATATTTTAATGTTAACACAAAAAGCTTAAAAAAAGATGGATAAGTGGATTGTCACTCGGCTGTACAGAAGGTCGCAAGTGGGTCATTGCAATGGATGGTGTTAAATTTGAATTCAATGATATAATATCATTGCATAAGAAAAACGATTCTGAGCGAAGACGGCCAGTCAGCCTATGATTTTACGAGGTATATTTGATGATATTATTGTGAATAAAGTAATTTTTACATAACCTACGTGTAGCCTTGTTTTACATTTTTAATCCTTATTTATAAAAGTTGAACATCTTATACATTTTTAACTACTTAATAATTTGTAAATACTAAATATGATTATTTTCGTCTAAATTTGAAACTTTAATGATTATAAAACAAAATTGTGCCTATGTATTTTTAATATTTTTCAAATCCTATATTGTAGCAATACATCAGGAGACTTGTATTATACATTTTCACGCATTATTATCCAACAAAATTGTATTGACAATTGTAGAAAAAAAACTAAAAAATTTAAAACCGACAATGTCCGTAAACAGCTCAACAAGAGTAAAAATATTGTGAAATTGTTATCAAGTATTGAAAATGCTAATATAACAAGTACTTAATAACGCTTGTGTTGTTTCTGCTAAACGTAAATTTACCATGTTGCTCGTGGGTCAGAGAGAGAAAACAAATAGTGCGTTGACATCCTCTTAATAACGATTATAATTAGCTGACAGCCACCTATAATATTATACAGTAGTATTATAATTATATAGATATGCATAATATTATATTGCGATATATAATAATATATATTGTCATATCATATACATGCGATATTGCGATTTGTATTTTATAATTTTACTTAAACTCAGTAAACAGTATAAAAACTAAAAAGTTATGGTAAAATTTTTTTATGAATTTTGTTTGATGATATTATTGCGCTTTCGCTGCAGGCGATGGTGGGGTCAGAATTTTGCTGAGGTCCAAATTTTTTAGGGAGGGTCAAAAAAAAAAAAAACTCAAATAGAATGTTTTCACTTGCTGTATTTTCTTTATCATGGTTGGTTAATAATCTAAATCCGTGGTTCATAACATTTTCAACAAAATTATTAATAACATTATTCTAATATGATTAAATTAAATTTTTGGGGGTGGGCCACCGGGGGGGGGGGCAGAGACATTTTAAGGTGGGCCCGGGCCCGCCCTGGCCCACCCCTGGCTACAGGTATGTACATTTATTGCGATGAAAGAGTTACAATAACAATCAGTGGCGTCCGCAGGATTTTTCAATGGGGGGGCTTGAAAATTAGTTACAAATTTATTTTTATTTTGTCCAGTCTAATAATTTCAGACGTTTATTTGAGGTATTTTAAAATGTTTGTAACTTTTCAACTTTTCTGGTAGAAAAAATGCTCTTATCATAAGCTTCGATGCCCAGTGTATATTTTTGGAAGCAAATTGGATCTAGTTGGTACTTTTAGGAGGTCGAAATTGAATCTGCTCAGTGCTTTTAAAAGTACCTAATTGGAGAAAATAAAATGAAAACTTATTTAAATTGTTTGGTAACAATAGCTTGGTTTATGGTTATACCGTCCGGCGTCCTCACTTGGATTGTATTTGATTAATTAAAATTTTTTTTTATAAATGTCAATAAAAAATTATTTATCCGGTCAAAAAGCTTAAAAATGTAATACGTAAGTTTTTTTATTATATCTAAAATATTAACGATACATATGCATTTAAGGTTCAAAACAATTTAATCACAGTTAATTTGTAGTTCAAAACTTATAAAATATAAAATATGTACAGCTAAGGCTAGACAATTTAATACAAGGTCTTTCATACAAGTAGTTCATACTTTTACCGAAAAATTACAGATAATTTATGAAAATTGGTATGCAAATACTATGTTTTTTCAAAAATGAATTCATTATTCTGGTAAGACATATATGAAATTTACGTCTTACTCTTTACTATAGGTACTTACTATACTTATACTTACTATAGTTGACAGTTTAAACTTGATTAATATTTTTTTTTAAAAGTAATAATAATACGGGCAATGTGGGGGGGGCTTCAGCCCGTTAGCCCCCCTCCCTGCGGACGCCACTGATAACAATATATTATTTTCGTTCGGATGGTAACTAAAGACGTCAAGACGATTAGATCTGGTTGATGAAGATAATAGTCTATAAAGGTTTTTATATTAATTACCGTACAATTAATTTTACTATGAACTCAACACTATGATTGTAGGCTGTAGTGTTTGTTTGTATTTTGACTTATGGCTAATTCAAGGTTAGGTACTATACCTAATGATTGTTTGATGTGATGTATTTAGTGTGTTTTCGTGCGTTTTTCTTATCTGCAGCGATAAATAATTTATGTAACGCAACGGTTCGTAAAATTACATAGATAATATTATTATATTATTATCTTTTATCTATTATTATTTATTATTATTATACTACAAAATATTATTATTATTATATATATTACTAATATATATTATTCACGACCACACGAGAAACCCCGGGAGTAATGAACAAGGAATTCCAAAATTTTTCTTTTTTTTTGGTGGGTCAGGTATTCAGGTACTCAGGTGGCAGTGCACTCTACTATTTTTTTTTTAACTTATAGACTGACTTCTAAAATATTATGAGTAGGTTATATATGTATATTATAATTTATAATAATAATATGATCTATGAAGGTTATAATATATTATATATATGCATACCTTTGATCGTACCCCACTAAATGTCATGTTGTCACCTAATAATTATAACAATGCATAATTGATATATTTAATATTATAATATTATACTCAGTACGCGTAAAAAGTAATAACAAATATGTAATATAAACATGTAATTTTTCATTATAAAATCGCATGTGACATGGTAATTACAGCCGGTTTTCTGCCTATACAGACATACAGTATTGGTACCTAGGTAGGTATATCATTTTAAAATAAAATTCATCGACCGTGTGCGAATACTGAAATGTATACCTACGATGCGATAACCCAAATAACCATATAATATTATATTACAATTCATAAGATAATATTTTTGAAAATAATAACTACGGTGACTAAAACCTGTAGGTATAGTGTTGCGTGTAATAACCAACTAAACTTTAGTTACAAGTCTGAAGTCACTGTTTAACGAAATTATTCTTTTTTTAATCAATTTCATGGTAAATCAATTACATTTCGGCTTGAGTAATTTATACGTAATTTAAGTTACTTTTTAACAAGACTGGACATTAACGAGTTAAAAAGTTAATTTAATTTACTTTTGGATTTTCACCAACTTAACTGACAGTTAATAATAACTGTTAACTTACCAAATATCTTTTTTAATTAACGTAAAATTAACGAATTAATTTTTCATTTAAGTAAGTTAAGTACATTTATTTTATTTTTATTTTATAACATTTCACTATTTCAGTCTAATTCGTTTTCATGACAAAAAATATTTGCCTTGAATTGTTTATATTATTCTAATTTAAGTTTTAACTTTTATGGAAATACTGCATAAAGTATAAACCCTATAGTCTATAATTTAGTTTTGGGCTGGAAAAAAATTAAGTAGGTACGCTAGCGTTGTAAAAAACAAATTAACTTTTTTTTTAACTTAATAACAATTTAATAAACAGATGCACTCGTCGGAAAGTAAGTAAAATGGTTATTATCAAATTATAATTATTGTAGTTCTTAAAAGGCCTAAGTGCTGTTAGTCCGTATGAAATAAGCCTGATAAACAGCAGGTCGTTTGGAAAAATAATAAGTAGTTCACAAACGGGCTAACCCATTTGCAAAGAGCCTAGTCTTTTTGCAAAAAGACCAATTTTCTAAACGGCCTACGACTTAGGTATATACCTATAAATTATAAAGTATAAATGCGTTGTCGAGTAGATCATTATTGTGGCGGACGTGCAGCCACTTGGAAAGATTTGTGATCATATAATTGTTATCTTATTTCATAATCAGATATTTTTTATTAATTGTATTAAAACTACGTGAATGCTGATAGACAGTGCATTGGGAAATCACCATTTAATAACCAAAAACAAGGAATTATTCCAACAATCGTTGACTGCATGTACCTATATTATCTGTATACTTACTTCACTAGTTCAAGGTGCTCTTCAAAAGACCGGAGTTATATGCATTTGCATATCCACAAATCACAATAGGTACAGTATAGTGTAATCACTAAGCACTCAAAGATTTTAAATTTCGGCGTTTCTAATCACGAACTGATTGCATAGACAGAATTTTATTTTTTTATAAAAATACATATTTGCATGATGGTTGAGACATATTTGACATTGATTAGGTAAGTAGGTATTAAATAGGCATTTTTGACAAGCAGTTTTTAAAAATGTATTTATGATTTTTAAATTCCTTTTTTTAAATTTCTGAATGGCAAAGTGTTATTAATTATTTTTATTCATGCAGTAAAAGTGTAAAACGAAAGTTGTGATTTTTATATCATTTAAATAAATGTGCAATATAATAGTATAATTTACGTACAACATGAAATATAACTTATAGTACCTATATATACATATTCATAAACAAAATTTTTTGCATAAATATACAGCAAAAAGCCCTTTCCGGGTGTTTAAAGTTTAAACACCCAAATTACCCCCTGCTAGCTACTCCACGGCTTTAGATTTTCTTATTATTTGATATAAATATAGGTACTACACTACGACGTGATAAGAACAAAAATCTTATGCAATGGATTTTGAAATAAATAATGTAAATAGAAATTACTTATGCCTACTTAAAATATGGTACGTAAAAAGTGTAAAAGTATTTTGAAAATCGTATCATGTAGGTACCTATAAAAAATTATGAAATAAACATTAGGTGAAAATGTCACGGTCATTTGTTTTTGAATTACAACAAAATATCAAAAACCGTTTGAGGAATAGGTAAATAAAAACTATATAACAATATTATATAGTTCTGAAATTTGGTTTACAGTTAGTTTATTACACAATAAGACTATCTGTAAAGTTACAGAAGTTAAAAGTGAGGCTGAAAGCCAAAAAAAATTGTATATATCTCAGTGCGTGCAAATTTTGATTTCGCTGCCACGCTCGACCTTTTTGTTCTATTATTCTCGGCAAATAATTAAATATAGTTCTGGCATTTTATGTAGCCAATCTTTATGTTTGTAACTATGGTATAACAAAACAACAGAACTGTAATCGAAAGTAAAATTATGCCAGTGCTTTATAGTAGGTACTACAAGAATTTAAGTACAATCGGGTGACTCGTGCATGCAATAAATTGAACTTTTATATAAAACTTGTAACACTATATATTATTTATTTATTAGCAGGGCTGTGAATTAATGCACTATAAAACCTTAAAAAATGCATTAAAAATTACAAAAAAATTCAATAAAATATGCACTTAAAATGCTAAAAAAGCAATATAAAATGACATAAATTATAGTTTAAGATTCACTTAAAATGGTTTTTAGTTTAATTTTTATATTTATGATATTATAGGATATTATACATTAGTACATTACATCTTACATGCATAAAAATGTGTTTATTTAATAATAATAAAAAAAAATAATAAGAATATTGATTGAATTTGAATTTTGTATATGTAATAGCATTATTAATAATAATTTATTATCAATTTTTAATGTCCTAAAAGGTGATGACGGACACAAAGAAAAAAACACACATCATTGTAAAATCAATACATTCATCGTTGCAAAAAAATTAACTAAACAATTTAAAACGTCTAAAAATGCAAAATAAAAGTTTCATAAATGGATTCGTTGTCACATAATTCAAATTATGTACCTACTTACAAAGCTAAGTTTCACAATTACCAAAAAAAATGCACTTTCCTACGAATTCACAACCCTATTTATTAGGATTAAATTACCAGCAACAATACAACATATTAACTGAAGTAGGTATACATTGAATTTTTTGGGATTTTGTAATGTTTGTTTTATTTACAATGGTCTAATATTATATTTCCCGTTTCCGTATTGTTACGAATGCAGTGAATATTTGCATAACAGTAATATTATAATAAGGCACTATAGGTAGGTATATTTGGCAAGGCTGGGCAAGTTAATGATTTTTTTTTTAACTCAGTTAAGTTAATATGCAGTATGCACCAATAACAAAAAGTTAAAAGTGAATTTAACTATAGGTCAAGTTAAAAAATAATACACATTTTTTATTAACTTTTCATTAAGTTAAAAAAAATTAATTTGTCCATACAACGCTAGCGTATACTCAATTTTTTTCCAACCCATAACTAAATTAAAGACCATATTATAGTGTCTATACTTTATGCAGTATTTCCATATAAGTCAGATTCGAATGATATACATTTTTAACTTTAAACAATTTAAGGTACATATTTTTCGACGTGAAAACGAAATAAAATTGACTTTTTAACTCGACTTTAACTTTGCCCAGTCCCGCAATAATATCATAATAATATTACGTGAACGGGTACCTATTTAATATTATTATAGGCACTATAGGTAAGTAGGTATTTAGTACAGTAATGGTATAACACTCGTTCCCCTCCTCGTCGATCACCCATCGACGGCGTGCACGCGGTGGTCGGACGTGGTTACCGGTAGTTTCACGTGTCCGGCGCGTGCTGGCGGGTCTGCTCGTCGAATGTGGGAAAGGCGGATGAGTAGAAGTGCACAGAGAGAACGAAAAAAATAACGAAAAAACACCGTAATTGGCAAATCCGACGGCCTCCGTGGCCTCGAGTAATATTAAAATAAAATTATTGTCAGGTCCCGACACGACGCCGCCACAAAATGTTATATGTTGTTATAACATTACACTTATTATATTACTATAGTCTATAGTAAGTCTATAGTAGCTCATCGTATAATCCGTTTATCGCACATTATATTTTTATTTGCGTGCTCGGTTCACACGACACGTGTGCAGAGCACGGGCTAAACGTTAATTATTGATACGTTTGTTGTAATAATATTATTCTCACAGTGTTGCTATATTTTTTGCTGGCATAATGAATATATTTTTTCCACGGTCACCAGCTCGTTCCCGTGCGAGGAATTGCGCGAAACGTTTATTGTTTTTTTTTTTATGTGTTACCCTGCAGCCCCGTTTTGAAGTCCAAACACTTCAAACTCGATCTCAGAAATCGGACATTATGTCTGGGATTATATATTATATCATAATATAGTTGAGTACCAGAACAGCTAGTAATACTCAAAGCTGGGCATTGACGAGTTTAAAGTTGAAATTCAGTTAAAACGTTAATATTTTAATTAAGTTAACTAACTCGTTACTTTTTTCAAATTAACTTCAATTTAATTTTATTTCAAAAGTATGTAAATCAAGTTAACAAATCATCCGAAGAATAATGCAATTTTTTAATGGGTTTTTGCTTTGATGTATCATTTTAAATTTCCCCGGTAATTTTCTTGAGCGTAAAGAAAAACCATCGACTAAACCATATTATGTGTCTGAAATTTTTTATTTTTGCAAATTGCAAATTAGCAAATTTTAACTTTACACTGAGTTAAGTTACTTTATTTTGAAATTTAGCTTTTAACTTAACAAGTTAACGAAAAAAAGGTGCTCTGCTGTACAGTAGGTTACAAGTGGGTCACTGCATATTGGATGGTATTAAATTTAAATTCAATTATATAATGTAATTCTATAAGAAAAACGATTCCGAGCGGAGACGGTATGTCAGTCTAGGTATAAGACATATTATATACATATCTATAGTATTAAAAAAAATTGACCTATAATAAATTCCAAATTAATCTTATCAGGAGCCTTGTATTAAATTTTTACACTTTTTGGCATAACAGACAAAACTTTATTGATATTCATAGAAAAAAAAAAAAAAAAAATATTTAAAATTGACAATGCCCGTAAACAGCTCAAAAAGCTTCAAAATATTTTGAAAATTTTATCAAGTATGACTAGTATGAGAATTGATAATATAAACATTCAGTGAAATTTGCATGTATCTACAGTTATTCGTTTTTGAAGTAAAAAAAAATAAGAAAATCGTTACACGAGAAATCGAGTGAATAACAAATTTTGTAAAAATATGAATTTAAAATGCTCATAAAAATTTAATTTAATTTTCTGGTAGACATTTTTTTTTTGATAAAGGTAGATAATCTTATAAGGAATCTTGTATTACATTATAAAATCTTAGATGTAAAAAGAAAAATTTTTACGATTTCTTAACTCAAAATAATTGCTAATTTTCGTGATTTTTCCATATTTTGTCAATTTTTGAACATTAAATGCTTATAAAGAAACTGTGACTATTAAGGATTTTCAATGTTTTTCATCTGCCTTTGAAACAATATACTAGGAGCCTTCTATTAAATTTTCAAGCTTTTTTAACCAAAAAATAAAATTGTATTAATATTTTTAGAAAGAAAACTAAAAAAAAATGGAAAATGAAAATGTATTCCTGAACAGTTCAAAACAAATCATAATATTTTGAAAATTTTATCATGAATAGAAAATGCAAATATAAACAAAAATTAAAAATGTCATGTGTTACATTCATTTGTTTTAGAGTTACACCAAAAACCAAAATCAATTTTGTGGAAAACCGATTTTGCATAAAAATTCCCGTTTTCCTTAATTTGTATGTTGTTTTTCCCGGTGCTTGTGAAAACTATTGGAAATTTTAAAATTCGGCCTATAGAACGCACCAAAAATATTCACTTTCCAATCAAACAAGATATTGAAGTTGAAAGTCGAAACATTATTTCGACTACTTATCGTGTACACAGAATCACAGACACAAAAATAAACACATAAAACAAAAAACACTTAACTTAACTTAACGAGTTAAAAAAAATCGTTAACTTTCCCAGCCTTGGACTAATACTGTTATTACGTGACAACTATTGTGTTCAAATAATTTATAAAATTTAAAGCAGAGCTTGAAAAAAAATTCCATTTTATATTATTTACAAGTTATTGTTATTTAGAATAATGCTAATACCTATTAAATATTTTATAATTAAAAACTAATCTGGGTAGGTAATGTCTCAGATACGGAATATAATATTATAATAATTTCTAATGTCCGTATTTGCACGAAATAAATATTTCTACGACACCAATATGACTTATATAACATTTAAAAAAATGTATTTTAAATTATTTTGTTTTGCGTTATTTTTCGTTATATACCTATATAGAATTTCATATTGCGTTTAATGATATTCTTGGAGTTTGGTACCTATGCTTATAAATAATAAATTATTCACAAGGTCTAACACTAGACGCGTTTACTCAAAACAGCATTAGGTAAATTAGTTACATACTATAACTATTATATTAACTGTTTATTTCTGAATAATTAATATTATGTTGAATAGGTACATTATTTGTAATAATATGTTTAAAGTCAGGCTAATATCAATGTACATAATATGGTAAATAATACTTCTAGATTATTTACACACGATTAAAAAATCAAAACTAGATTTTTTCAAAAGCATGTAATTAGAACATTTATTTATTAGAATAAGTATTCAAGTACCCACGGAGGTATCGACCTCCAGCACTGTAAAATTACCGACGTGATGGACGATTGACTAATATGAAATATAAAAAAGGTGCTCTGCTGTACAGTAGGTTACAAGTGGCGTATACAATCACAAATCTGTCACTGTATAAATGGTATTAAATTTGAATTCAATGATATGATATCATTGTATAAGAAAAACGATTCTGAGCGAAGACGGTATGTCAGTGTAGGTATAAGACATATTATATACTTATCTATAATATTAAAAAAAATTGACCTTTAATAAATTACAAATTAATCATATCACAATATCCATTAGGCACTTATAACGCGTTATACATCAACAACAAAAACCCTGATACTATCATAGATATATAATAGTAAACCTTAGAAGTTTCAAGTACCCACAAATAATATTATACAATCACAAAAAAATAACTAAAATAGTTATTCTAGGTTTTTAATATGAAATTTCGTCCAAATTTGAACTTAAAATGACTATAAAAATAAACTGTGCTAATGTAGTTTTTAGATTTTTTGGGGACAGAATTAAATATACTTACGAAGAACCTTGTTTTAAATTTTCAATCCTTAGATATAAAAGTTGAACATTTTGTAAATTTTTAACTACAAAATAATTATTCAATTTTAAATTTGATAAATTTTGTAAAAATTCGACCATTAAATGCTTATAAAAAAAGACTGTGACCAAGGATTTTTAATTTTTTTCATCTGCCTTTGAAACAATATGCTAGGAGCCTTCTATTAAATTTTTACACTTTTTGGCCCAACAGATAAAACTTTATTGATATTTATAGAAAAAAAAACTAAAAAATTTGAAAACTGAAAATGTCCTTAAACAGCTCAAAAAGCGTCAAAATATTTTAAAAATTGTATGGTGTATAGGAAATGCTAATATATACATTCAACGAAATTGTCATGTATCTACAGTAATTAGTTTTTGAATTACAGCAAAATAAGGAAATCGCTACATGAGAAATCGAGTGAATATCCAATGTTGTAAAAATTTGAATTTCAAACGCTAATAAAAATTGAATTTGACTTTCTTATAGACATTTTTTTTTTTGATAAAGGTAGTTAATCTTATAGGGAATCTTGTATTACATTTTAAAATTTTAGATTTAAAAAAAAAAAAATGTTAACGAATTCTTAACTCAAAATAATTTTTTAATTTTCGTGATTTTTCCATATTTTGTCAATTTTTGGACTTTAAATGCTTATAAAAAAAAACTGTGATACTAAGGATTTTAAATATTTTTTCCAATCGAACAAGATACTGAAGTTGAAAATCGAAGCATTATTTCGACTACTTACACAGACACAAAAAAAAACACACATCATTGTAAAATCAATACATTCATCGTTTCACTCAGAATCTAAAATGTTAAAGTAAATAAAGACACTATTTACGAGAATGGCTGAATTCATTGGTTATTGATTGTGTTATACATTGTTTTTATCAATGATTTTAAGTTATTAAATTTAATAAGGCCATATTGTCTGAAAAATATTCTGCTTTAGAATAAGGAATTTATATTTTCATTAAAAAATGTAGGAATTTTATAAACCAATATAACGATAAAAAATAATAAAAATATTTTTTTGCAACGACTTAAATTAATGTAAACATCGTTTTTCATATAAACGTTAAAATTCATTTAAATTATAGCAAGCGTTCTTCGATAAAATAATCTTCCGGTACAATAGGTTACAGTAAATACCTTATGGCCTATAATCTAAAAATGTTAGTAGGTATATATACCCGAGATGTTATTGAAGACGTCTCAAAAATTGTGTTTCGCAGGAGAGAATCGAGAAAGCTACAGTTATAACTAAGAAACGAAATTTTCACCACATAAAGAGGAGAACTTTGGCTGTGCAATGTCGTTTTAATTTTTTTGATATCACTTATATACGAAAAAAGTTCTTATTGTTTCAAAATCCATTATTGTTTGTATTTTTCAAACTTTAAGGGGCCTGCACGCGACCTGTTTTTTAGCTCAAAAACATGCCTTACAGGAAAAACTCTCACGCCTCGTAGATTAGTCCGATTTCCGTAATTTTTTTTTTGTTAGATAGAGGAAGACTTCTTACAGGGCGCATTGGACTTGGATTTTCAAAATTATTTTTTTAAGTCTTATGTTACAAGTTTGAATTTAATCAATTTTTACAACTTTTTAGTTTTTGTATTATTTTTTGTTTTTAGCGACGCAATCAAAAATCGAAGTCCAATGCGCCCTGTAAAAAATATTCCTCTATCTAACAAAAAAAAAATTACGAAAATCGGACCAATCCACGAGGGGTGAGAGTTTTTCCTGTAAACTGTGTTTTGACCGATATAATACACCCTATCAACCCCCCCTAAATAGGTATTGGGTAGTAGATTAGTGGAAAAGTCTTATAATTGAGGTGGCAACTAAAATATAAAATTTAATTTTCAAATTTTATAGAATTGCGGAAAATTTGAAAAATCGCGACCAGGCCCCTTAACTTTTTTTTGTAGTTTCGACGTCAAAAAAATAAAAACAATATTGCACAGTTAAAGTTCTCCTTTTATGTGGTGAAAATTTCAATTCTTAGTTATGACTAATGACTGTTGCTTTCTCGGTTCTTTCCCTTGCCAAAACACTTACATTATGTTATCATTTGTAAGACGGAGACAACACATGCGGGTGTAGATTCCTCTTAAGATTAAAAAAAAGTTTAAAAAAAGTCGAATAGGTACTCATTTACTGATGTGTTACAATGTAAGTAGTGGTTGCAATAGTCGATATAAACAACTATTGGCTTATTTTAAAATCAATTGTTGTATCAACCACTAACCGCAATAACCATTATGCGTTTTACTATAGAAACGAATAGCATAATATTGTTTTAACTATTGCTTAATACCAAGAAAATCAACACCAAGCTTTTCTAGCTCGAAATAAACACGCAATATTGAATATTGTGTATACCATTGATACAAACGCACGGTGAATCAATTTCAGATTTCCAACTGTGATATAGCCTCGAATCATTATAATTTATGAATATGCAGTCTTGTACAAAATACTTTTGAAAAAGTATTAAGATACTGATACTAGTATAAAAAGTAATAAAAATAAAATTATAAAAATGTATTTTACGAATACTCACAAAGTATTTGAATAAAAATACAAGTATTTTTTTTAATTTTATGCTGTATAATATGTATGTATATTGTACACCAGTATATGTACCTATTATGTTACTACTTTCCATAGATTTTAACAATTACAGATTACTATAACATGTCTGATTATTTAGAGATAAATCCATGTCCACATATTTCTTTCTGCATTCAAATATATTTGTTGACGCGTATATTTTATCTGCAATAATTTGTAAACCGGATTTTGTCGTATTATCGCTCGCAATAGTGAGCACTATATGTAATAATATAATAGTATAATAGTTCTAGTGTCAGTATGCGTTCGACTGCCAATCGCCAAGTAAATAAAAATATTTTACTACAAAATAAACCGAGTATATCATATATTCTTATAGTAAGAAAAATCCATACAGTCCACAAATTTAAATTCGTAACTTAACAATATTCCATCTAATATTGATTACATTTTAATGAAAAAAATAAAATAAAAAGTGATATTAACTTATTACTACTAATGTGGAACTATTTAAAAATTAATAGTTTTTCAGTTTTCTTAAAAAATTCTCATACAGAAACTATATAAAATTTGATGTGGTATTTTTTACATTTTAAACACTGTTATTACCTACCTAGTGTTACTATACAAAAACATGATGTTAGTTTTCAACGAAGACAATATTATTTTTATTGATGTCAATTGTTTTTGAAAAATAATAAATTAAAATTCATAAAACGGACTTTATGGTATTTTAATACAATTATTTAAATTTTGCTAAAAATACTTTTAAAAAGTATTCAAAATACTTAAAAAAATTGTATTTAGAATACCATTTAAATACTTTAAAAAGTATTTAAATACAAGTGGTTATCAAATACTTGTATTCGAATCCTTTACAAGACTGTGAATATGAGTATTGATGATACAATGACGTATATTGTGTTTTTTTTAGGTCTGCAAACACTGTTTCTAGTAGAAAAATGTAATGGGCTTACGCAAAAGTAAGATTTTCACTCCAGTACGTTTCAAAATAATCAGAAAAAACGAATAGTTTTACGGAAAATCGGTTTTCGACAAAATCAATCTTTGTTCACCTATTAATTGTAATAAATTTAAAAACAAATAACCGTAGAATTTTTAAAAAATGTCTATTGCGATTATTAAAGACTTGATGTAATTTTTGAAAATGTTCCTCTCATTTGAGATTTTTATAGATAACCTAACCTATTTGTAATTTACGACTTTTTTTGATTTTTATTTATCTTATATAGGTTATTGAAAACATTTTCGTTCGCAAGTTAAAAAAAAAAAACTTGACATTAATAAACCGAGCGGTTATTCACTGATTTTTTCTTATATACTGTTTTAAAAGTATTAAAAATTGTGACAATGTTTTAATTTTTTTCAAACTTTTGCTACAATTTAACGTTTTAACGAAATTCGTCAAAATTACGTAAATTCGCAAACTATATACTTTTTGATTCACTTAATATAGCGTATTAATTTTTTAATAAATTAAAACAAAAATTGGATTAATAACTGTAGTTAAATAGATGTTTGAAACCAAAATTAAAAACTATACTAATACAAGGTATTAATTTATTTAGAAAGTTACATATTTTGTAGACATACCTACCTAGTATTACTTACTTATAATCAGTGTTAGGCAAAACAATCATGATTTACTGATGATAACTGCTTCGTGGTTACATGGATTCTATATATGAATAAATATTCATGAATTTCAATTTTTATTAAATATACACTCATTGAATGAATTTGCCATTACTTACCGATTAAGATGATGCACCTATCATTGCATGATATTAAAATTTTGGTATGAAAAAATTAATTAGTGAGATTAATCAATAATCATACACTATAATTACCTAACAATGTAATCATTATCCACGGTTCATTTCACTAATTAATTTTTTCTCAGTGTATTTTTATTATTTTTAACATCAATAGTACATCATCTTAATCATTAGGCAGTCTTGTAAAAGATTCTTTTAAAACTGTATTTAAATATAGATACAACTAATAAATCCATTTAGAAAATATTTAAAATACATATCAAATACTTTTAAGAAAAAGTATTTAAGGCGTCCGGTGCTGATGCCATTTTGTCCTAAAAATACACTAGGCGGAAATAACGACACCGCCTTGAAGAATCAACCTAATTTTATAATTTTTTTTTTAATTGCTAGAGGGAAATATTCTACAGTCTGAATCGATCTCTGTTTTTCAATATTTTATTCTCAAACTTTATAATATGTCTAAAAAAATACAAGTTAAAAAGCATATTTTTAAAAACGTTTTAATTCAATTATTTGAAATAAAATAGAAAATCAAAGATCGATGCGGGCTGTAGGACTCCTTCTTATTTCAGATAAAAAAATAGTCATCAAAATCTGACAATTTTACAAAGCTCGAGAGTTATTCCCGTAAAGTAATTTTTTTCGATATAATGCACCCTATCGACCCCCTTAAATAGGTATCGGGTAGTAGATTAGTGGAAAAGTCTTATAATTGAGGTGCCAACTAAAATATAAAATTTAATTTTCAAATTTTATAGAATTGTGAAAAATTTGAAAAACTGGCACCGGGAACAATTTATACAAATATTTGGCATATACCTATTGAAATACTTTTGAAATACATATTTCATTAAACTTAATATAGGTCGGTTTCAAAATTAATTATGTGATTATTAATTTTTCAAGTAGATAATTCAAGTAGATAGTATTAGAAATTGTTGTACCTCTGTCTTAAGTTTATACTATAAAATGAAAATAAATTAAACTTGTTGTATGATAATTTTGATATAATCTCATTATTAGGTACCTAGTACCTAATTAAACAGTTGATAATTTAATCAGAAATTAATTTAATTATTTTACTACATAAGAAATAATTAATTTAAGAGGTATAATATATTTTAGATTCTGAACGGAGCGATGAATGTATTGATTTTCCAATGATGTGTGTTTTTTTTAGAACTTTTTTTGTGTCTGTCATCACTACCTTTTAGGACAGTAAAAAAGCTAAGATTTTTCACACTTTTCTGATAGGAAAGTAAATGTAGTTGGTACTTTGAGGGGGGGATCAAAAAAGCGCCTTGAAAAACAAAAGAAAAATGTACGTAAAATCGATCTTTGACTAAATCGATTTTGGGTTTTGGTATAACTCTAAAACAAATGTGGTAGATACATGAAATGTTGATTGAATGTTTCTATTAGCATTTTCTATACACCATAACTTTTTAAAAATAGGTATTTTGACTTATTTTGAGCTATTTACGGACATTTTCAGTTTCCAATTTTTTTAGTTTTTTATTCTATAAATATCAATAAAATTTTATTTGTTGGGTAAAAAGCTTGAAAATGTAATAGAAGGCTCCTAATATATTATTTCAGAGACAGAAGAAAAATATTAAAAATCCAGAGTCAAAATTTTTTTTTATAAGCATTTAAAGTTCAAATATTGACGAAATACCTACGGAAAAATTACAAAAACGTGCAAATTATTTTGAGTTAGAAATTCATAAAAAATTTTCTATTTAAATCTATAATTTTAAAATGTAATACAAGATTCCTCATAAGTTTTTCTACTTTTATCAAAAAAAAAAATGTCTACAAGCAAATCAAATCAAATTTTTATGAGCTATTGAAGTTCATATTTTTATAATATTGGATATTCACTCGATTTCTCATGTAGCGATTTTGTTATTTTGTTGTAATTCTAAAATGAATAACTACAGTAGATACATGGAATGTTGACTGAATGTTTTCATTTTCTATACACTATAACATTTTGACTCTTTTTGAGCTGTTTACAGACATTGTCAGTCTTCAATTTTTTTAGTTTTTTCTTTAATTATCAATAACATTTTATTTGTTGGGTAATAATGCGTGAAAATGTAATACAAGGCTCCTGATATTTTGTTACAATATCAGTTGAAAAGTATTAAAAATATATACGCACTATATACGCAAAATATATACTTTTTATTAGAATTTAAAGTTCGAATTTAGACAAAATGTATTAAATTTAAAATTAAATAATTATTTTGTAGTTAAAAATTTATAAAGTGTTCAAATATTACATCTAAGTATTGAAAATTTAAAACAAGGTTCCAAGTAAATAGGTTATATTATATAAATTACTTTATTCACAATAATATCCTCAAATATACTTAGTAATATCATAAGCTAACTGACCGTTTTCGCTCAGAATCGTTTTTCTTATACAATAATATTATATCATTGAATTCAAATTTAACACCATCCATTCACTATAATGGATGTTATATTTTATCACTATATCCACTTGTAACCTACTGTACAGCAGAGTGACACCCACTTGCCCACCTTTTTAAATCTGATTTCAATTGATTAACAAGTGTAGGTTCCTAATAAATAATAATGTTCCTGTAAATTAACTCTCAGAAGTCGGTATATCAATTGACGGTATTCATATCAACATTACTTTATGAGTGAACAAATATTATAAACAAAATAAAATAATTATCATCAAAAAAACTGACACTTGCAAATGGATGACGAATGGTAAATTTTTTTGAATTTTAAAGTATTTGAATTTCAAATACAAATACGTCCAATACAGTAGGTATTTAAAATACTTTCCAAATACTATTAATTCAAGATACATTTACTAAAATATTTTACAAGACTGTCGTTACGTTATGGCAAATTACACGAGTATATATTTAATAACAAATGAATATTTAGCTAAAGATAAAATATTAAAATCCATATAAGCTGTTATCATTAGTTAATCGTAGAATCTGTTTGCCCAACACTGCCTATAATAGGAATGGATAAGGGCCTTGGACATAGAAATCTAGATTTGGCTAAATACTATATAATGTACCTACTGTTATTAATACCACTTATAAATTTTATTTTATTTCATCTATTGTATTTTAAGTGTTACTGTGTTATTGTTGCCATACGAATAATAACAATAATAGGATAGGATGACAGATCGTCTAGAAGGCTAGAATGCTAGAACTCGCTGAGTCGTTTTTAGTCTTACGCACCCACAACGATTAGTCATTGAATTACAATTTAACAAATCCATATTTACATTGACCTATACTGGCTATACTCAATGACGAGGTACACGTCTTGATGCATCATGCATCTATAGTTGGCAATTGCATATATACAACAGAAGGGCAATATTATACTTATTATAAAAAGTATTGAAAATATGTATTTGAATAAATATTGATTTAAAAAAAGTATTTATATGTATACTTTCAAATGTTTAATAAAATAACTAACACAATTGTTTTTATATAATATATGTATACCCAATCTGTAAATACAGCGACCTGCAGCCATGAATCAACTAACCATACAATTCTTAATATTATTCTGAAATAGGACATTTCATCTGACCTTATTGGCTTATTACAAACACATAACCTATACTTGAAGTTTCATAACGTATCGGTTTAAATTGTTATATTATATATTTGTAAACAAATAAATAATCTGTAATAAATAATAATTATAGAAGCACCAAATTAGTTTTCGCAGACCGCAATGGACCAAAACTAACCACTGTCCATATACTTACAAGCTACAGCTGGTGATTCACCAATAAGCATGATCACCAGGGCTGTGAATTTAATGCACCAAAAAACCTTAAAAAAATGCATTAAAAATGTCAAAAAAATGCAATAAAAAATGACAAAAATTATAGTATAAAAATCAGTTAAAATGGTTTTTAGTTTAATTTTTATATTTATAATATTATAGGATATTGTACATTAGTACATCGCATTTTACATGCATAAAAATGAGTAGGTACACTTAAAAAAAAAAAAAAATAATTGAATATGCATTGTGTATAATTTTATTCACTTGAAACATTCTTTAAATTTTTTTTTTTTTTGTATTCATTTTGTTAAAATAATGTAACAAATTTACAACAAAATACAAAAACCGGAAAATGAACTAAAAAAGAAAATATGACGTAAACATGCAAAGAAATCACCTGAAAAATTAAAACGTCAAAAAATGCAAAAGAAAGCATATTCCTACAAATTCACAGCCCTAATGATCACATACTCACACCTAGGTGGGGTCGAGTTCGAGGAGGGTTATAGCTAAGCTAAAAAATGAGTAAAAATATTTTCAAAATTGTATGGTGTATAGAAAATGAAAATATAAATATTCAGTTAAATTTTCATGTATTTATAGTATTTACAGTTGTTCGTTTTTGAATTACAACAAAATAAGAAAAACAACGGTACGTCGGTACATGAGATAAATCGAGTGGTAATATCCAATTTTGCAAAAATATGAACTTAAAACGCTCATAAAAATTTATATTGACTTTCTTGTAGACTTTTTTATTTCATAAAGGTAGACTATAACTTATGAGGAATCCTAAGTTGGCTAAAAACAGGATTTTAAAAACGGGATTTCTAACGCTTTGTCTATCACCATAGAAACGAATAAAAAAAAAGTGCTCTGCTGTACATTAGATTACAAGTGGGTCAATTTTTAATGGAAGGTATTAAATTTGAATTCAATGATATAATATCATTGTATAAGAAAAACGATTCTGAGCGGAGACGGTATGTCAGTCTGGGTATAGGTAAGACATATTATATACTTATCTATGGTATTAAAAAAAATTTTATTGATATTTTTAGAAAAAATACCTAAAAAAAATCGAAAATGAAAATGTCCCTAAACAGTTCAAAATATTTTGAAAAAGTTATCGTCTATAGAAAATGCAAATATAAACACCAGTGAAAATGTCATGTATCTTGTACGGTCCTTTGTTTTAATGTTACACCAAAAACCAAATTCGATTTTGCGTAAAAATTCCCGTTTTTCCTTAATTTTGCTTTTGTTTTTCTTGGCTTTTGAAATATAGATACTGGGAATTTTGACCTCTCTAATGCACCAACAATATTCACTTTCCGATCAAACAAGATACTGAAGTTGAAAATCGAATTAATATTTCGACTAGGTACTTATCGTGTACACGGACACAAATTGAATAAAAAAAAAAAATAAAAACACACATCATTGTAAAATCAATACATTCATCGTTCCACTCAAAATCTAAAATTTTTATGAATTTCTAACTCAAAACAATTAACATATTTTCGTAAATTTTACGTATTTTGTCAATATTTTAACTTAAAATGTTTATAAAAAAAAAAATTGTAACTAGATTTTTAATATTTTTTATATCTGTCTTTGAAACAATATATATAATGAGCCGTCTATAAAATATTCAAGCTTTTTTTTATTAAAGAACGACGATATCCATTGTAAGTATGTAAAGCCGGGTCTGTACACGAGGGTAATAATAAATAAATAGTAAAATATGCGATGGTTGCTATTACTGCTATCGTGAAAGCTGCTGTCATGGCTCACTATAATAGAGTGTGTGTGAATAGTGTCATATATAATGTCATACGCCTATAAACTAGTTTATAACTAGTTTATATTGTTTATGTTCACATTTTTTAATTTGTTATTGTATAAGAACTTACGAGGAACCCTGTGTTCAATTTTCAAGCATTTTATCGATCCAATTAACATTTTTTTTTATAGATATTTTAGAGAAAATATTGCAAATTTCTCATGCTTATATAAATACTCGAAAAGTCAAAATATTTTGAAAATTGTAAGACGTATAGAAAATGCTATGATAATTGATAACATTCAGTGAAGATTTAAAGTATCTGCCTATGGCTTTCGTTTTCACAAAAAAAAAAATCGAACTTCAAACTCTCATAAAGAATTGTTTAGATTTTCCGGTAACTTTTTTTTTGTTGTAGGCAGACACACTGATGAGAAATCGTGAATTAAATTTTCAAATCTCAGGTAGTCAGGTATAAAAAACAATTTTTCACGAATCTTTAACTCAAAATAATTTCTAAATTTTAGTGATATTGACGAAATTGGTCAAAATTCTAATTTTAGACGTTTAAAAAATAATTGTGAATTTATGCTCAACTTTAAAGGCTTTGACTTGAATGCAATAACCAAACAAAGTGCATATAAAGTCTTACAATATTAATATTTATACTCCTACGTTTATAGAGTCTATATTATTATAATATTACTTTAGCTGTATAATATTAACTATATACCTAATTGAACTCGAATGTTATAGGTTAATACCGAAATACGGTGTGAATATATCTGTCAAATATTTTGAAACCCATCATTGGTTATAGAAAATAATCATATTGGTATAGGTAGGTACCTACATAATGGCAAAAAGTTTCAAGTATAATATTATACTAATAATATTTTTCAAATAACAAATAAATAATAATAATAATTAATAACTTAAATTATTTGTTTCGGGCAATCGAAAATTTAAGAGATAAGTGAGTATTATTTCGCTAATTACTCTTTTTGTAGGTATTATATAAGTTAATCCTTCGGTTTCCGTCGGCCACGACGCAGTCAATAATCCACTGACATGCTCGCTGCGTATTATAAGTGTGTAATGTAAATATTAAATTCAGGGTTAAATGTTATTTAAACAGCCCACAAAATTACCAAAAATATTCAAACACTATATTATACAAGAAACATTAATTATATTGTTATCATTTATCAACATTTATAGAAAACTAACTTAATAAATTAAATAATTGCAAATGCCTACCTACAAATAGTTTAAAATTATTCTACACGTCATTTAAAACATTTAATTGAGTATAGAAAATGATGAATAAATTCAGTATAGCGTAGTTGATTGTTTCAAGTTTCTACGATTAATATTTTCTTAACATATAGGCACCTACTGTACGAAATAAAGACAATATTGTTTGAAGATAAATCGATATTACCTATACAATGTCGTCAACATTTGAACTTTGGAAGCTTAGAAAAAAACTTATGAAGAATAAGCTTAGGCATTTAAATTAAAAAGCTGGTAAGTGGATGTCCCCTACAGTACAGTACTTACAAGTGGGTCAGGTGTAATTAATATTATATGTTGAATTAATATTATAAAATTACAAAAAGTTATCTAAAATCGTTTTTCTTGGTTATTTAATATATAATTTCGTCCAAATGTTAACTTGAAATAACTATAAGAAAAACTGTGTTTATGTATATTCTTAGATTTTTTGGTTACAGAATTAATTACTTACGTGGTACAGTGTTTTAAATGTTTAATCCTTACCTATAAGAGTTGAACATTTTATAAATTGTTAACTACAAAAACATTTTTCAATTTTTAATTTGATAAATTTTGTCAAAATCAAATTTTAAATGCTTGTAAAAAAAACTGTGCTTATGTATTTTTAATATTTTTCAACTGCTAAGGTAACAATATACCAGGAGCCTTGCATTAAATTTTCTCGCTTTTTGGTCCAACAAATAAAATTATATTGTCCTTTATAAAAAAATAATTAAAAATTTTAAAAATTTAAAACTTAAAATGTCCTTATCTTAAAATATGATGTATATAAATATCCAATGTTGTAAAATGTTGAACTTAAAAATTTAATAGGACTTTCTTATAGACATTTTTTTTTTTTTTAATGGAACCTAGTTTAGTAAAACCTATGAGGAATCTTGTATTACACTCTAATATCTTAGATTTAAAAAGGACAATTTTTATGAATTTCTAACTCGAAATAATTTGCAAATTTTCGGGGTTTTTTTCGCCTTTTGTCAAAATTCAAACCAAAAAAGATTATAAATTAAAAAAACGTGCCTATGTCTTTTTAATATTTTTCAACTTCTATTGTAATAATATATCAGGAGCCTTATATTAATTATTTTAGCTTTTTAATCCAAAAAATAAAATTTTATCCGCAATACGGTTCTTTTTCTTCAATTTACCAAAAAAAAAACAAAAGGGATTTGGTCAAAAACGGATTTCACTTAAGAATTTATTGCCGTTTTTCCGTTTGATAAAATTTCCTTTACTATGTTCGCTATATTTTCGTCACGTTATAGTAGGTATAGATATAATGTAATCCTATAATTTTATAATGATTATATAGAATAATAGCGGAGCTCTAATAACCTTAAGTATTGAATAAGATAACCATTCAAAAATGAACAATATTAGTTATCATGAAGTATATTTATATATATTACTATTATTATGTCACCTACAGATAAAGCGCATGAAAAATATTTCCCATGTCATAAGTACCTACCTACCAACAATTTGGAATAATTTATTAAAAAAATAACATGGAGGGGTCTATCTCCTCGTTCATTACCCCCTCCCTACTACGATGCACCGTCGTAAATAGATTTAGTTTTCGTGATGAGTTTTTTTTGGTATTATTAAAATTGACTAATAATCTAAAGTATTGAATAAGATAACCATTCAAAAATTAACAATATTAGGCATCATGAAATATATTTAAATATATTACGATTATTATTGTCACTTACAGATAAAGCGCATGAAAAATATTTCCCATGTCATAATAGTACCTACCTACCAGTAATTTGGAATAATTATAAAAAAATAACATGAGGGGGTCCATCTCCTCGATCATTACCCCCTCCTACTACGATGCACTGTCTTAAATAGATTTAGTTTTTGTGATGCGTTTATTTTTGGTATTATTAAAAATGAATAATTCACCGTCGAAATGGGCGCATATTCAGCTATATAATATTATTCTATATTATTAACTGATCATAATATTTGTTTGTTTGCCCTCTGACACAGTGACACTGACCGCAGTCCATAATATCAATAATAATAGTGTAATAGTATGTTGTAATATACATTATGCCTATAATAAAATATACTAAATGGTAATATTATAATTATTATTACTATCTGTCCAAAGCTTAAAAAAAAAAAAAAAAAACGTTTATCAAAGCATACAACGCATGTTATACGAGTAGATAAGCACGTGAGGCCGGATTTAAGTATTATAGAATAATAATTAGACTACTTGATAGTTGATTAGCTGTTAATAAATAATGTACTAATAATATAGTCATTGCGCACTACTACAACAACTACAACACTCTGAACAAAATTCAGTTTCTTCACCAATTTTTACAATGATATGAGCCGCAGTTTTAGATATATCCTATACAAGGTGCAACAGAAAGACTTGACGAAAAATGATGCTACTAAAACGTATGATACAAATTGTTAAAATTATATGATTAGTAAATAATTTAAGAAATATAGGTAGGTACTCATATCAGCAAATTCCCAAAAGAAATATTTTGAAATCTAAAAAATACTGCACTACTTGACTTTGATAATGTTTTTACTACCAAAATTATTCTTATAAATCAGATTTATAAATTGGCAATATTGAATATTAAATAGATACAAAAAATTAAAATCAAATGTTTTATTTTTTATTTTAAGCAGATCAAGATTTGTAGAACGTGTGACCATAAATTATATATACAAAAAAATCTTAAATATTGATTAGAACAAAAGTTATTCCAAAAATTTGTTACACCCTGTATACATATATTATAGGTACCTAATTTGATCGATTTCATATTATCTGTTCTGTGATAAACAGTCCTTGTGGTTTAATGGTATTGTTTTTAATTAATATTATTTCAGGTAGGCAGATGCCAGAAATAGGTACTAATCTAAATATTATAAATTATAATTTAGGTGCTTATAATATGACATACATGCAGTATATCCTATACATATATTTATGCATTACCTATGTCAACACGATAATCAAAGTGTCGTACGAGGACGCATATATTATTATATATAGGTATAATAATTAATATGACGTGTGTTATTACGGTAATTTTTTTTGTTTTGGATGGTCAACTCGGAGTGGGCGGCGGTTATGGTATAAATTACGAACAATAACTTAATTCATAGGTCATTCTGCACTGGCGAGTATCGTAAATATTCGATTTGAATTTACAGGAGATGATTTTTACCTTGATTATCGGGAATTCACTATAAAAAAATTGTTCAAATGGTTATATTAATTATATTGATAGTATAGTGGCTGGACCTCACTGCGTGTAATTATTTATTTCGATGTGCATTGTGTATAGAAGTACCATACAGTATCCATATATAACTTTGGTCAAACGATATACAGGGTGTAATAGAAAGACCTGATAAATGAAAAATTAATACTAAGCTAAACGAATAAAAAATTGTGAAAATTATGAAACAATTTAAGGGGTCTCACCACCCACTCTTTTATTGTCAAAAACTACTGTTTCTAATTCCAACGATATACGTGTCCAGTGGCGTCCGCAGTGGGGGGGGGCTCTGCTAGGTTAGAGCCCTCCCCCTCTATTGCCCTTATTATTATTACTTTTTCAAAAATATATTAATCAAGTTAAACTGTCAACTATAGTAAGCAATACGTAAATTTCATATATGCCTTACCAGAATGAATTCATTTTTTAAAAACATTGTATTTGCATACCAATTTTCATAAATTATCTGTAATTTTTAGGTAAAAGTATGAACTACTTGTATTAAATTGTCAAGCCTTAGCTATACATATTTTATATTTTATAAGTTTTGAACTACAAATTAACTGTGGTTTTGACGAAATTTGAACTTTAAATACTTATAAAAAATAACCATGATGCCTATAGTCTATATGTATCGTTAATACTTTAGCTATAATAAAAACTTACTTATTACATTTTTAAGCTTTTTGACCGGATAAATAATTTTATATAATATTTTGTAATTTAAATTGCAATAAATTTAGTAAAAAATTCAAAAAAACTGAGAATTTCCAGTTTAAATATTTAATTAACTAAATACAATTTTAAAAATGTGCCTCGATCGTTCCTTTGTATATGTATTAATTTAAAAATAGTAATAATCATTTACGACTAACGCATAGATCTCGGGCGGCGACTACGAGATTGGAAATTGCCTAAATGATTCTCCTTAAATCAATGCCACAGCGAGGCCCCTTAAGAGGACGTCGCACCCGCATGTGTTGTCTCCGTTTTACAAATGCGTAACATGCCAAATTTACGCTTGGAAATTCAAGTTTTGCCGATAGCTAAAAAATTAGAGTAAATCGACCTATTATGAAACTTGATGGTGAGAAAATTATCTGTGTTTTGTTGGAAGTTTTTTTGCGATAATTCAATTTTCAAGTAAGTTATATAAAAAAAATATTTTAAAATATTGATTAGAACAAAAAGTTATATGTGACATGTCATCAAATAAGCCCGTCGCAAACGATGACATTAGACATTATATATATATTATATATACTATTCATATAAATTTTGCCCGAATAATATGTGTAAATTCGCCCAACGGTATGTGATTTTGGACCATTGGCCCAAATTAAAACCGCCAGTGAATAGGTAAATAAGGTAATCGATATGATGCTCGAAAAACATATTTATAGTTACCTACTATATATAAAACGTGAATCGCTAGTGGTATAGTCAGTATAAAAACTAAAAGAGTTACTTAAAAACGTAAGAGTATATAATATTACTATTATTTAAAAATTATATAGGTAGGTCGTAGGCAGTGTTGTATAGTATTTGAGTAAAAGTAATTGAGTAAAAGTATTCAAATACTTTTTTCGGTATTGAATACTTTTTTAAATACTTTTTATTTTGAAGTATTTGAATGGTATTTTAAATACTTTTTTTTACTATTTAATACTATTTTATTGAATACTTTTATTTAATTTTTTTTATTCTCTAGGAGACAGCTTATTGTCGACGATGATCGAAAAGATACATCTGTAGTCGGTATCACTATTAGCTTAAGTTAACAAAATATATATGTAAAAAGCTTCTACTTAACGGCTATTATATTTTATAGTTTAAAATTATTTAACTATACGAAAATAATGTTAATAATTATTAGTACCTACTGGCTAGTGGCTACCTATTTATCAAGAAAATTGTTATCAATTATTATCATTATTGTTTATCGATGACGGTATGAGATATCCAAATACATAATATAGCTTTAAATTAATATAATAACTCTGTTGAGAAAAGTTCATTTTTGTAGTGCAACGAACATGACTAATCAGAATTTTGATTATTGAACGAATCATGTTAAAAAAATGCAATAAACACATTTTTGATTATAACAAATTATTTCAGAACTAAAAAGTAAAAAGAATTTTTTTTTTGTATTTGAAGATTATTTTAAATACTTCTGAAAAGTATTTGAGTATTACTCAAATACTTTACTATTTATAGTATTTGGGTGGTATTTTAAATATTTTATTTTAAGAGTATTTGAGTAATTACTTAAATACTTTTAAAAAGTATTTTTTACAACACTGGTCGTAGGTGCCTGATTAATTGAATCTGTTTTCGTGTAATACATCTAGCGGGAGTTACCAGTTACCACCAAAAGTTTACATACCTTTGCCCTTTCCGTTTCCTGCCGGATTCACTTTTCCGGCAAAATCATCAATTTCCCTTTTCTCCGCGTCAATTCACTTATCTGTCACATGAAAATACTATTATGTAGGATAGCATTCGATAATAATATAATGTTGAATGATTGTAATTATAAGATGGATGCAAGACAAATTATTATTATAGTGGACAAAAAAAATTGATAAAAAAAAATATAAATTATTAAATTAAACAGACAAATTTCGACATTTTTTTTCCGATTTGTGTACGATAAATTATTGTTTATGAGTAAAATAGATTTAAACTAAACACGAGGTTCCTTATAATACATAGTATAGTCGAAATATATAATATATATATATATATATATGCTTTCTCATCATCACAGTTAAAAATAATTCAAATTAAGTTCTGCAAATTTTAATGAATTTTGTCAAAATTACTTAAACACATGTTAATTATTTTATGTTAATTGAGTCGTTTATAATGATGACATAATGTCTGAAATAACAGTTATAATATTAGGTGTATAATACATAGAGATGTAACTATGTAAACCCTTTTTAGATTTTAAAAGAACATTTTTTGTGAATTTCTAACTCAAAACAATTTGCTCACTTTCGTGATTTTTACGTATTTTTAATATTGTTCAAATATTGTTGTAACAATATTATATAGGAGCGAGGAGCCTTGTATTAAATTTTCAAGCTTTTGTACCCAACAAATACATTTTTATTGACATTCATAGAAAAAAAAAATTGAAACTGAAAATGTCCGTAAACCATAGTTCAAAACAAATCAAAATATTTTGAAAATTTTATCGTGTATAGAAAATTCCAATATAAATAACCAGTAAAAATGTCATGTGACTGTACGTTCATTTGTTTTAGAGTTACACCAAAAACCAAAACCTATTTTGTCAAAAACCTGCGTAAAAATTCCCGTTTTACCTTAATTTGTATGTTGTTTTTCCCGGTGCTTTAGAAAACGATTGGGTATTTTGACCTCCAGTATGCATCATAGATTCACTTTCCCATCAAACAAGATACTGTTGAAGAAAATCGAAGCAGTTTTACTGCCCCAAACAGTGGTGACAGACAAAAAAAAAATAAAAAATAAAAAAAAACAATTATCATTGTAAAATACTAAAATCAATACATTCATAGCTCCGCTCAGAATCTAAAATTGAGGAAAAACTGAGATTTTTATGCAGTTTCTGAGACATCGATTATGTTCTTTGGCGTTACACCAAAAAAAAAAAAGAACCGTAAATACATTTAACCGAACATTTATATTAGGATTTTGTATAGGTACGTCAGGTACGTATTTAAACATTTTCAAGTCAATTTTCTTGACTATTCTTATTAATAGGCACAAGACATTTAGACATAAGTTATTTTTCTTTCACTAGGTAAAAAAACTTTGAAATTTAATACAAAGTTCCTACTATTAGGGCCCAGGGCCCTACACCTGTGTTGTCTCCGTCTTACAAATGTAAAACATAGCAAAAATAATTTTGCGCGAGAAAGAACCGACAAGTTTACAGAAATAACTAAAAAACGAAATTTTCATTACACAAAAAGCTGATCTTAACCTGTGAAATATTGCTCCTATTTTTTCGATATCGTAACTACAATAAAAGTTATTGAAGTTGAGAAAACACCAATAATAATTGATTTTGAAACATTAAGAACTTTTTTCCTAAAAGTGATATCAAAAGAATAAAAACGATATTTCACAGATAACGTTCTGATTCAGAACTTCGGAACTATATTGTATAGCGATTGGGAGTCTTAACTATCACTTCGGCCTGAGTGATTCTACCCCGCGCAAAACAGTTTTTGTCATGTTGTACGTTTGTAAGACGGAGACAACAGATATAATAACAGTTTAGAAATATTAAAGATCCATATAGGCACTTTTTTTTATACGAAGTTCAAATATTGACCAAATTTATCAAAATATCGAAAATGTTCAAACTATTTTATAGTTAAAAAATTATAAAATGTTCAATTTCTATAGCTAAGGATTGAAAATTTAAAACAAGGATTCTCAGAAATAATTCGTACTGCAGTAACCAAAAAATATAAAAGCTTTATAAATCACAGTTCTTTATTACAGTCATTTTAGTATAGTTATTTTAATTTCAAATTTGAACGAAATTACATATTATTAATTATAATATTATCATTTGTATGACCAAGAATTCCGATTTCAGTTATTTTGCTGTAATTTAAAAATATTTAAATATATTAATTGTACATTCTTGAATTCTTTTGAGAACCTACCTATACCGTCCATACTATTATTTATTATATTATTTTATACACAAAATTACATTTTCAAATGCAATTTTTTCGGCAAAAATTAATTTAACCTAATGTACTTCTAATGCCTAATAGTAATATAAAATACTTTTATTCATGTTTAATCTTCTAAATCAAACGATTAAGCTATTGCCTATTGTCGGTAAAGCATAGGTACTTGTGGGTTATCGCGACTACCTTGACGCGGTGCTGGTTGACGACCGTTCGATAAGTGAACCCACGCCAGCGACCTGCTTAAAATAATGCTTCATAATAATAATATGATACATAATTTACAAAATATCAAATATACCTGCCAAAGTCTTATCATTTTTTTTTTATTATAATATTACGTCAGTTATGCAGTGCTGCGTAACATTAGAATATAGTATAGCTTACAAAAATATCATATTATATTGTTTAATCATTTTTTTTTTTACCGTAGATACAACGATATAGGTACGTCAATAATTATAATGTTACACAATATTATGTAACTTATAACAATTTATGAGAGTATAAAATGTTAACATATTATGTCTTTACTATTTTGTCATGACTTCAATAATTTGTAAAATTTTTTTCTTACCTAAATAATTTAATAATCGGTGTGTGCAGGTGGTGACCAATGTTTAGAAGTTAGAACTGCAGATCTTCCTTATATAGTATTATTAAGCTTGGCTCCGCCTAAATACTTAAAAAAATAACGCTATATTAAAACTATAAAATTTATATTTATAAACATACGTAATTTTGATTTAAATTTAAAACTGGTTTTAATCTAGAAAACAATTTAAAATAAGTGTTTTAACTTTTAAGTATTTTTCGTAATAGGTAGGTAAAATTAAATAATTCGACTGATGGAAAATTAGTAATGTTGATTTGTATTTGTATGTTGTTGAAACACATTTCAAGCTAGGAATGCATCGTTTATCGTGCTCAAAAAAAAAAGTTGCAAAAGTCATCGACTTCCGTGGCCCTATATTATGAGTACCTAAGAACTGTTCGTTAGCTAACGTGCAGGTAGTTTCAATTTGTTATTATTATTGGTATTATTATCGATGGGGACTTTTCACAAGTTGTTTATTACGGCTTGATAAATTTGTATACCGAAATCATTCGGCTCGTTGCTATATAGTCGCTACCTATGTAAAAGTCTATTTTTCATCTAATTTTACTGGGCGATAATAGTCACTTATATTGGCCACGGACTTTAGATTCGATTTGGATTTATTTATAATTTATAAACGCGTAGGCATATCAATGGCATAAAATCCCCGATAGCGACGTTTCCTGAAATAAACTATTTTTAATTGTATTGATGTCCATACTATCCAGTATTCCAGTGGTACTATAATAATATTGCTTAGACAATAATAATGATAACAGAATATTACAAGTGCGTGGCCGTGAACTTATTATTGTCTATTTCCGCCGTTTCTGGTTCTTGTTTCTCATAGGCGAACACCCGTTATCGCAAAATATATTGTATTACTCGTATTTTGAATCATGACCATAATATAAAATATTCTTCAGCCGAGCGTATTTCTGATAAATCCATCATGGCATCATCACAAGTAAAATTAGAAAAATATTGTAACATATTATTATTTTCAATGAACCAATTTATTCCCTATTAAATTAAATTCATATTAGTTTTTATAAAATATATTTTAACCACTCTATATCGCTCCCCGTCATAGGACTCGGGAATTACCTCCCGTAGAAATTTCCCCCCCCGAGCCCCCCCCCCTTAAAGACGCCACTGGTTGTAGCCCGTGTTGCAAACTATGACAACAATTAGATTTTTAAGACGATTATTTTTCTAATCGGTGTCTCGTAATTTTCTCCCTTATAACAATAATTGCAATTTGCAACACAACAATACTAGGAAGCAATAGGCCAGTAAAATATCATGAATAACAAATAATATTATTATCTATAACTTACGGTATAACATAAACTGAATAATAATTAATGAGTAATGAAAATAACTGTAATAAAAAAATCAACTCCCGTGTCCCGTGGAATCGATTAAATTAAATCTATAAATAATTGGTTATTCGGTTGTCGTCGATCGGTGTTGGCCGGCGGGTGACGACCGCGAATTTCGACGATGCAATGTGACGCAGGTCTGTAATATAAACAATAAGAATATTTTTATTTAAAATTTCGATTATTTATATTATTGTAGTATTGTAAAAGTATTGATAATTTATATAATATTACCATGGACCTATAAACTAATATGGACAGCGTTTAGAGAGAGAAAGTCAGGGGTGCGATATAGAGTGAGCAAGAAATGAAACAAAGTTGTCAAATTAATACAGTTTCTTATGCGGACTCCTTCACTACTTTACGTTCTTTCTCCCTCAGTTATAATATGGTTATAAATTATAATATGATCACCTAGCATTGATGGCAGGGTGGAGTGGAATGCGCTGTCCATTACATAGCCTATTATAGGTCTTAGGCACGTACGATATGGAAAATTTTCGTTCGCCAGTTTCAACATCGTGTACTGTAGTTAATTTTGATTATGAAATGAATTGACCTATTATCAAACTTTTATGCAAGAACGTGTGTTCGCTGTGTTCGCTCGATCGGTTTTTCACGATATTTTAATTTTCAAGTGAATTATGAATATTAATATTTTACATACTCATAACACACTTAAAGAGTAATTTTGAAAAAGATTTTGTGTACCAGGCCTATAACTACTACTACCTATGTATGTAAAAACAAGTAATTATTATCTATTTTTTTTAAGTGCCCCGTATTTTTATTTTATTTCTATGGCCACTAGTTGCTCTAAATATTCATTTTTACGTCAGTAGATATAACATAATACGAAGAAATTATAAATACGTACCTATATAGCTAATTCCAAACGTCGTTTAGGTTTTATATTAATATAAGTACCTATATTAGATATGAATTTTCTCAATTTCTAAAATATTATTAAACATTGATTTACATTTTCAATTTTCATGAAAAATTTGGTATGTAAGTATATAGATTATAGGTACCAGATTTTTTTTTCTTAGTCCTTGTTTAAAATGTATGTTTTCTAACCAGTATGGACCCCTCCCCCCTTTGAAAAAGTGCTTGTTTGCTCCATTTGACCGCCGTTGTATTACCTACAGGAATTTTTCGTTCAGGGCCGGACTGGGAGTGTTTCGGCCCACTACTCTCTGTAAGCAACCAGCCTATTTTCCGACATTTATTGGCCCAACTTAAACCAACAAAATATTACATTTTTCTCAATAGTATAGTAGTACAAGAACTATGATTTAGAAACTTTTTCTATGTTGATTATAAAGAAAATGTAAAATATATCAATACATAGCTACACAGGTAACTGCACTGAGTAGGTACCTATATAGCAGTATGAAAAATTAAATCTTATAATAAATTATATATTTATATGTAATTAAGTGTACGATAATAATTTAGATAAAGTATGATAATATGAGTTTTCAATAATGTCCAAAATACCTCCAAACTTCAAATCATTTAATATATCTATTTCTACAGACATTAATAAAAAAATCCTCAAAGCGATAATGAAGCGCGTGGACGATTTTTGATAATTTTTAATTTGCTAATTACTCGTTCACAGTTAACCCGAGACACCGATAAAGTTCGTACATATTCCATGGCGGCATATAAATTAGAATAAGTAGGCCATATGTAAATTAAGCGAATGAAGTAAATAAAAGCACAAATCTGACAATTTATTCTCTCGGGCATGACGTATAGCTTTTTCATCATGGATAGAAGTATAAAACCAATAGACTATAGAGTGTTAACATTCCTATTCTAAAAAAAAATGTTTTCATACAAATATTCTTAACACGAATATTATAATAATACCAATAGAGTAAACTTGAATAAAAAGTATTGCAGTAGGTAACTATAGCAAATACTTTTCAGTTTTCACTACTTCTTGTTCACATTAATAATCTTTTGTAATTGGGTCTTACCCGTAAATAAATAAATTAATTAATAAATAATAGATAATATTATGTTCTGTGGTGCTACCTATACTAAGTTCAACTAGTAATAAACCTGTAAGCATTACCAGATTGGGTATTCGTTTAGTATGTGACCCACAGAGTGAAAATCGAGTTTAGTATGTGACCTACCAAGACAATTATCTATATTATGTACGGACAACGTACGGGTACTGATCTATTAATAGGTAAGATGAATTTTTGAAATTTAAGTAAAATACAAAAAGTGTATTTCTAAAAATATAATTTAAATAAAATAAAACTTTTTTATAACAACATAATTTTATGAAATTTATTGAATAGTTTTGACATACCTATTGTTGTTATAGGTACCTATGTGTCTTCATTCATTATTTTTAACTCATATTGACATTGTTAAATGTAATCCTGTATTATTTTATATTTGTATATTGTATTACTAATATATTAGTTAAATAATTATTTACATAATTTTATGATTTTTAATTTAACTGTTTTTAAATTAATTAATGGTCCTGTGGATCATATACTAAATGAATACCCAATACGGTAGGGCACGCTGTCTGGTAGGTCACATACTAAACGAATACCCTAGATTGATTTGAAATATTTATTCAATTTTTTTTTTTACATAACCGTAGCCCGCAGCACACTGTGCTGTAGAACAGTAGCACAGTGTCCCGGTCCGTCACGGTAATTGTGTTACGCGGAAACAGTTACGTTACTAAATTACGTAAAGCGTTCGACTCGGCGTTTTAGTTTTCACTGACAAAAATACAAAAACGGATTGGATTCTTTCGATATTTATTTATTTATTAATTGAAATACGGGACGTGCCCAATTACATAGAATGTACATAAAGTAAGGAAAGTTACATAAATTAAAAAATACAAATATACAATTAGGATATAGAGCAAATAGACATAATAACATAATAACTAAGAGAACGTTGCATAAATTACAAAATACAATTAAAATAATAAAAAAAAAAAAAATAGAACAACAGATAATAATTTATTGCCAAGCATTCAGGAATAGTGGGTCCTCATTCGCTAGTTTCATCATACGAACAATAGGACTATTTACTAAATAGTTACAGCGGCTAACAGGAATTTGGAAAGGGAAGGAGCATCTGGAGTAAAAATTTGGAACTCTGAAATTAAGTTGGGGAATCCACTTCACCATTTATATTGTGTTGTTGTCGTATAATTGTACCCTAAATCATGTTGTCCTGGGTAGCGGGTATACAAAATACTTAAATACCTACTGCTAAGTACAGTGCATAGACCAAAATATAAAATTGTTCGTACTAAGAAAAAAAAATGTATTTTGATCCATACACAAATAAGCATAGATTAGTAGAATTTCTATTTTTTTTTATACATCTATATTTATTATAACCTACTGCGGACTACATCACAATAAAACGATTTATGAGTCGGTTTATTGGTAAGATTGTTTTATACGTAATTTTACAATATTATATGCACTGAACCATAATATGGAGACGAGTGAATTATGGAATAAAAATCCAAGGGAAAAAATCCCCCGACCCTAGGAAAACTGATCCACAAACTACACGATATTACTCACGATCACACGAAATTGATTGATCGAATATTTTTTTAAAAGCTAATCAGTGTAATTACCACCTCATTAATATCTAATTACAATTTACAAATATACACTAGGTTTACATAATTACATATGATAAGTAATTTTCAATCACGATTTGAGATAGGTAGGCATAGAACCTACGATTAATGGTTCTTTTATACGTTATATGTAGGTTAACTATATAATATTAACTACTAATTGTTTGATAATTATATTTGTACCGTTTGACTTATCGATCGTTGGAAATATTTTTTATTTTATACCTGCCTGATCTTTCACATGTTGTACCTACCTATATCTTTAAACATATTATACGGAGACGTGGAGGTACCTGGTGAAGACATCTTGGATATTATGGTAAAAACACCGATGCGGATGAATTTGATTTCATAATTTATTGTTACAACTTAAAAAAATACAATAAATAATCATTTCAAAACAACGGTAGATAATAATTCTTATTTTTTCAACCCCCCCCCCCTCGACATTTCTTCCAGCGTCTTACACTGCGTCCCACGGTACAGTGTTGTCAGTTTTGATGACGTGCTGCGACTCGCGGAGAAGTCTATTTAAGGCGGGTTTCCACTGTACGCGATTGTCTTGTACACGAAAAATGTGCAGCTATGTCCAACAACGCGGTATCATGGTTAACCGTTAACCGTGTGGTAACTGATCGTAAACAACCAATCGCAGCAAATGATTTGTATGCACGTAGGTACTCGCATCCGCGTATAGCGGAAACCCGCCTTTAGTCTTTGACCTGTTAACCGTTTAAAACCGGGCATGCTCTCGACGCGCGGAGTGGTTCTAGTACTTTTGTCCACCACCGTCGTGGACGCGGTCCGTTATCCGCGATAATAATATTTCGCGAGTGTGGCGCCGTCTCCGCAGCTCACTGCTCAGTACTCGCCGATCCGAGACTCGAGTGATTCGTTGGCAGGTCAAACGCTTCCTCGATATAATCTGTCGGCTATTATATAGCTATATATAATATAGCTTTTATGCCATATGAAGTGATTTAAACTGTACAGTAATTAACGTAGTCTATCGTAGTCTATATAACTATAAATATTTTACGATATTGTGTTCACGTGATATTATTATACCAAATCGGTATTTTCAAATATTTTTTTTCGAGGCCGTCTACGACGATGGACGACGGTGAGTATAACGGCGCTAATTCACATGACTAATACTGTTATAACTAAATAGGTGTAGGTAGGTACTCGTTTCACGGAGGACGTCGAAAAATATTACAACTTTCATATCGTGTGCGACCATTACGCGAGTATCAATACCATAACATATTATAAGTGTCTTACGTTCAATACTGCTGAGGATACAATTATCGTCGTAAACAACAATTTATAATATTTCCCTCCGTTTTTGTTTGTGGCTTATGCGCTTGGACGTATTGTGCATAATATCATCATCATAATATTGTTTATTAGTTTATTACCTTTGTAATGTCCGTGTAAGTTTTCACGTAGTTTTCAAAACTGAACGAGATAAAAGTTAAAGAAATTGAAAGTTTTTTCGTTGAATGTGAATTCAAATTTATCAAGCGGGGGGTGTACCTACGTTTATCTCAATTTGAATGCCATATGCGCATGGGCACAACAGGGGCGTAATTAGGGGTAAGAATAGGAGGATAGATCCCCCACAAAACTTTTTTTATTGCTAACATTTTGATAAAACCATATCGATGGCGTAGCGCCACAAGTGTGATAAGTGGCATTTTCGTAATTGTTCAGGAGAACGATTTTTAAGTCTGAGATGTTATAACAAATTCAAAAATGTAACGAACTGTACGACATCTATCGGAGTAAATAATGAACTATTCACTTACAACGTTTGGGCATAATGTGCAGAATTGTAGGATTAAATTGATTATGCACTTAACTCATTTTTTACACTATCACTTATCACACTTGTGCGCTACGTCATCGATATAGACACTTCACATTAAATGGTGTATGGAATCTTGTATTATAAAAAAACAAAACCAATGGCAAATAAAACTACTTTTTATATAGGTAGGTACAGAGTGATCATAACTTATTATATGCTCATTTGTACAGATTTTTCTCAATAAAAATGTATATTGTATATTTTTTTCTGAAACACTTTTAATATTATAATTATGACCATCATATTGTAGTACCTACCTATGTAAATTGGAAAAAAAAATGTATTTATATATAATTTTTATGATATTGATAACATACCTTGGTTTTTACATTGTATGCAGGGTGTGATTTAAAAAACATGCTCATCCCCATGTTTTCCTTCAATAATGAATTTATTCAAATTCTGATTTTTAGAAATTTTAAATAAACTCACACCATTTTTTAAATTCTTGAATTTTTTTGTAGTATTTGGTAGTCCTGTGGTGACTCAAACTTCTGTTTTTCAAATGAGGATCCTCCCCCCCCCCTTTTCAAATGCAATTTATTGATTAATAAAACTACATAGTCCTTGCGATAGAAATCAAATTGAGGGTGTTCAGAGAGCAAAATCAACATTTTCAAAAAAGTCAATTAATTTTATATGAAAAAGTGTGATTCCCATTTGAAAAAAAAAAGTTGGTATTAATACAGGACAATCCTTAAATGTCTAGAAAATCTAAGTAATTGATTGAATAAATTTATTAGGTATTGTGTTAAATAATATTAATAATAATTGACTCATGTATGGTACCTACATTATATAATATTATATCTTTAAAATTGGGTTACATTGTAATTTAGATTACATTGTAATAAAATAAAATAGTTATATTTACAAAAAAAATGAAATATTCATTTTAATTGTATTTTTAAAAGTTTTTTTAATAATATTATAATTGTTAATAACCTGTGTTCCATTTTTGTTCTGATCTTTTAAAAAATAAGACTTCTCTGTGACGATCCTTAAGTTTAATGTAAATTTTAGACTGACTAGGTACCTGTAGTTATTTCTTTAAATCTAATGTGATTTTGTTGTTTGTTTATTATGATGCATTAGTAAAATATATTAGAATAATAAATTTGTTATATTTCAGAAATTCAAACTTGGTGGGAGATCCCCAGTATTGTACATTTTTGTAAAATTTTCACACTTATCACTAAAGATATCAGTCGAATAGACATAAATGTAAGTACAAAGTAGTAAATTATACTATAATATGGAAATGAAATATAACAGTAGAGCTTGAAAATATTTTACAAAAATAAAAATACCTATTTAAAGAAATTAAATTTATTTATTTATTTATTATATAAAAATTATAAATTATATTATATAATATGTTTAATTGTTAATTAGATGTTAAACAGTAATTGTTATAAATAGTTTTTTCTTTTTAAATAACAAAATTAATTGTTATAACTATTTAGTTATAAATGTCTATATTTTATAGATGTAATGTGAAACCATATTTGTTATACATATTATGGTTTTTAAATTAATTCACAGTTATGTGTATAATAATGATTAAATAAAACATGATAGATACATTACCAAATATATTTTAGAATACTTATCCAAAATGTTATCTACACTGTTTAACTTGACACAATGGGTCAATATTTAATAGGAGTGTACCCATTATAAAAAATTGTATTATAATACTATTTTTAACAAAAAAAAATTTACAGGAATTTGAGAATGCAGTTGAAGAGAATTCATATTTGTTGACTGATATGGCTATCCGATTTACCCAAATTTGTGTTTCTTATGATCCAAACACAAATGAATGGTGGAATATTATGAAAGAACTTTTTCGGAGTAAATGCATTGTAAGTTCAAACTAAAATTAATATGTTTTTAATTTTAAAATGTCTAAATTGTTTTAAAATATATGAATATTAGGTCTGGAATTTAATGAATAGGTATGCATATTTAAGTTCTATTTCAAAAAATATTTTGTATGTTTTTTTTTTTTTTTTATCAAACAGCATAGAAGTTTTGTTATAATCTTATTTAACTTTTATTTTTATAATATTTTATATCATGAAATTTTGACTGAATGGTTATATTAGCATTTTCTGTACACCATAACTTTTTAAAAATATTTTGACTTATTTTGAGCTATTTACGGACATTTTCAGTTTCCAAATTTTTAGTTTTTATTCTATAAATATCAATAAAATGTTATTTGTTGGGTAAAAAAGCTTGAAAATTGTAATAGAAGGTCCTAATATATTATTTCAAACACAGATAAAAAATATTAAATTTTTTTTTTATAAGTATTTTAAGTTTAAATATTGACAAAATCCGTAAAGTTCTCGAAAATGTGCAAATTTATTTTGAGTTTTGAAATTCATAAAAATGTTTCTTTTTAAATCTAAGATTTCAAAATGTAATACAAAATTCCTCATAAGTTTGCCTACCTTTATCAAAAAAAATGTCTACAAACAAGTCAAATTAAATTTTTATGAGCGTTTGATGTTCATATTTTTACAAGATTGGATATTCACTCGATTTCTCATGTAGGGATTTTTTTATTTTGTTGTAATTCAAAAAAAGAATTACTTTAAAAATTTCACTGAATGGTTTTATTTTCATTTTATATTCACCATAACATTTTGAAAATATTTTGACTTGTTTTGAGCTGTTAAGGACATTTTAAATTTTAAATTTTAAATTGTTTAGTTATTTTTTTATGATATATTGTTACCTTAGCAGTTGAAAAATAATAAAATTACATAAGCACAGTTTTTTTTTATAAGCATTTAAGTTTTGAATTTTGACAAAATGTATCAAGTGACCCACTTGTAACTTACTGTACAGTAGAGCGACACCCACTTGAACACCTTTTTTGATATTAAATTAGTAAATTACACTATTTTAGTAATGCATATTGTTTTAAATACAACTACAGTTTTATTGCCTAAAGATACATAGTATAGTGATTATTGATATAATAATTATGTACTGTATATTATATTTTTCAGATTTACAACTTTAAATATTCACTAGAATCAGCTACATATTTTGATGATTTAACACGTAAACAAAAAGTTGAAGCTCTTTACATCTTTTGTAATTTTATTCTTGATGTGAAGGATATTCAAAATAAACTCTCCAATAGGTCTAAAATATGCCACATGTTAAACGTAACACCACTAGGTTATGACCTAAATAAATCAGTTTATTGGTATTTTGGAACCAATAAATTATATAGAGAAGACTTTGAGAACTCGTCCAATTCATCTACGAATTTACCAGTAGAGTATGTAAGTACAATGGGCTTTATAATATAATTTTTTATTTATAATACCTATCTCACTTTTAAATAATTTACAAAATTAATAATGATGGAAAAAAAAATATATTTTTAGATTAACTAATATAATTTATTTAATTTTTGTTTTACAGTATTTAAATGGAAAAATTCAATATGCACCTTATCCGTCAGGAGTTTTTGGCTCAGGAAAATGGAATACAATATGCAATAACATTGACGATTGGTATTCATTAGCTGATATTACCAAATACAGTAAAAATATAATTATCAGATATTTACATAAAGCAATATCTAATATTATAATAAATCTTCCTAAAATAAAGAAAAACAAATCCTATTATGCATATCTAAAACCTTTAAAAAGTATTTGTCAAAGAAGTCTTCGATCTATGGATGTTATGAATGCTGAATGTAAAAATTTGATTACAAATTCTAGTGTTATTCAGCGCAAACAATACTCACAAAATGTTAAGAAAAACCAAACCAAACATGGATATGATTCAACAGTTTCTCAAATAAATGAAACATCTAATCCAAACGTACATGGCCATAACCAAAATATTTCATACTCTACAAATGCGTTTAACAATGATTTTCAAATAGAAACATTAAACAATAAACCAGCATTAAAATTACAGTTGAGAAGTGGCAATAAAAATGTGCTAGATAAATGGGCAAAAAAAAATATAGTGTTTGATAAGGTACTTTGTATAAATCTTGAACGCTGTGATCAAGAAAATACTCACAATTAAATCAACTTTAAACGTAAATTACGATCCTCAACAAATGGAACTCAAATACCTCCATTCAAAGATTTAAATTATTACTCCTCTCAAATGTAATTTATCGACATGTAGTTAAATGTTTATCAAATTATATCAAGATAGGATATATTTTATTTGAAGAGTTGTATTTATTTATGTAGATAGTATAAGTATTTACTTCTTTGAAACTGAATACTTGTTTTAAAATTTGAACTATGAGAAATAAATTTTATTTTATGTTTTATTATAATATGATATTATATTAAGATTAAGATGTATATTCATGTATATATTGTTTTCCTAATAAATAATTAAAATACTTACCAATGACTTTTTGTTGATTACCTATCTCTAAATTGTGTTCTAAGTCATCGTTATTATCCATCCCATAGTTAATCTCATCGGCGAGTTATCGGTCGTGATTGGCAATGTCTGTTTCTTGTTGTCTGAACGTGGACAGATTATCGTCATACTCAGATACTCTCCAGTGGCGGTCAAATGGGATAGATCCCCCCAAGACCTTTTTTTTCAATTTTTATAACAATTTTTATTACAGAGGTAAGAATGTATAATATTGTATAATGTATTAAATTTTTTTCCTAAAACATAAATTGTCAACTTTGGTAAATTTAAAATGTCCACAGAATAATATGTCTACATGACTCAGTCATTAATCACTGTCTTATGCGAGTTTGTAAATTTAAGAAATACTAAGGTGGAGTTATATATTATGTTGCTTAGTGCTTATTATAATGTGCTTTAGGCTGGAAGAAAATTCTAAATTAATAATTAATAATTTTAATAAATCAGTTGATTTATAAATTGTTAAAATATAATATACATACCTACATATAAATATAATTTGAATAAATTGGTTGATTTTTTCGATGTTCTAAAAAATTGCTAATAACCAAATTATAATATTATATAGTTGAATAGTTCTAAATGTACCTAATATCTGTTAACCGTGGCAATTTTATATCTAGGATTTTGGCGCTTTCGTACTATAAACTTTATTACTATATGGCTTCGGTACAATACTACAATAAACTAAGGTTTGGTGTAATAATAATAAAATAGTTGAGATATATTTTATTATTAGTGCTAAATAATAATAAATTTCAATTATTCTTACTCGAATAAACAAACATTGCGTTTTCGCAGTCATCGGACATTCGAACAACAGTATAAATATTGGTCTTATACTGTCTTGAGTACCTATTTATGGAACATATTAACAGTCGTAAATTTCATATTTTCATCAGCAGCGCACTAAAATCTATATAGATGTTGTGATGTAGAACTCTTAGTCAGTGCAATCGTCGTTTTTTATTTTTTCGATATCGGAAATTCAAAAAGAGTTATTCAAGTTCGAAAAACACAAACAATAATGGATTATGAAACAATAAGAACTTTTTTCGCAATAAGTTGTATCGAAATAATAAAAACTAAAATGCACAGCCAAAGTTTTCCTTTATACGTGGTGGTGAAAAGTTCGTTTATTATAGTTAGGTATGACTGTAACTTTCACGGTTCTTTCATGCGCAAAACAGTTTGTGCTATAATGTTGTCTCCGTCTTACAAGTGCGTAACATGGCAAATTCCGTTAGTTTAAAAATTTGAGTTGATTGACCTCTTATAAATCTGAAGGTAAGATTATTATTATCTAGGCAACCTCGTGGGCTTTTCATTATGTTTTTAAAGCGAGCTATGAGTGTTTTAAAATATAAAAAAAATACATTTTGTGTTAAATATAATTTTTACACTCGTAGCTTCAAAAGTTTTAAAATGTTTAAAAAATATACAACATAATAACTATAATTTTTTATTGCGATAATATTTTTGTAAGTATCATACTATAACGTCTAACACGGTAGGTAACTGACTAACTGAGTAACACAATTCTTAACTAACCTGATTATTATTATGTTATACTTATACATATATTTTGTACCTACTTATATCATATAAGCTTAATTGCAGTGTTGTAGTACATACCTTGTACGCGTTACCTTGTAACTATATAATTAACTATTTTATTTGCTCTAATTCGATACTCTCTCCTCGAGTTTAACCTTGAGCTATCGAGGAGATGCTATTATACTTTTGTACCAAATTTGTTTTATACATTTATGTATGTAATTGTTAACGTTTTATAAAACCAATAAACAATAATAATTATAATAATAGTTATATTATTATTATTTTTATTATTATTAAATAATAGTTAGAAGTAAAAATTTTCAAAAAACTGAATAATCGTAAATCGAATATAATAATATAGGTAGGTACCAAGGCACCTATGTATTTAGAAATGTTAAAATACTGTTTGTTTTAGTGTTATATTATAACTTATATTGCATCGAATCTTGGAGTACCTATAGTTTAAATTATCGTAAATTGAAAACAAGTTATACAACTAATGATCAATTTTAAAACGGCCTAATAATGTAAGAAAACATTTTAAAAACCACAATAATACAATAATTATTTTTGAGTAAATTAATATTTAAAGTCGTGCTACAGGCTATCTAGTATATCTACCTAAAGTCAGTGGGTAGTTAAGCTAATTTTTTGTGAGAAGAAAAAACCACCATCATCACCCTAGTGACATTAATTAATCCACCTAGACAAACAATTTTAAATTTAGGTACCTACAAAATTTGCATATACCTATATTACCTATATATATTTGTATAACCGTATGTAGGTACCTACTTAATTAGTTAATTTATTACACTCATTAATTATCTTGTATAATATCTTGATTTAGTATGTTATAAACTTTCATAAATAATAATATACATTTGTTGTATTCAAAATAATAAAACTAAATATTTATGTATGGGTAGCTGGTACATTAGGTAAACAATTATTAATGTGTCGAAGATATAATACCAGGTTCCATTAGTCTGTTGTTGTCGGTGGAAATTAAAAACTAAGTTGTGCTTAATCCATAGTAATTTTTACGAGCGTCTGAAGTTAGAATTTTGATAAAATTCGTCAAAACCACGAATATCTACAAATTTATTTGAGTTAAAAATTCATAAAAAGTTGTCTTTTTATATCTAAGATTTGAACATTTAATACAAGACTCCTCATAAGTTTGTCTACCTTTAACGAAAAAAAAATGTCTACCAAAATGACAAATACATTTTTATGAGCGTTCGAAGTTATTTATTTGTAACGACTCTCGATATTCACTCGACTTCTCATAGAACGATTTTCTTATTATTGACGAATAATCGTAGATACTTTAAATTTACACAAAATGTTAATTTTATTATTGTCTATACTTAATTACTTTTTCAAATTATTTTGACTAGTTTTTTAGTTGTTTGAAGACTTGAAATTTTTTTAGGTTTTTTTTTCTATAAAAGTCAACTACATTTTTACGTTCCTTTAAAATATTTGAAAATGTATTACATATATTGTTACAACAGCAGTTTAAAAATATTAAAATACGTATGCATGATTATTTTTCATAATTATTTAAAGTTAAAATGTTGACAACATTTATCAAATTTGCAAATTACTTTCTCGTTACAAAAAAAAAAAAGAATTTATCATCATTTATCTAGCATTTATCATCTGCAGGCAAATTGAAGAAGCTAATTCTTTATAAAACATGTATAAAATAATATAGTTAACTATAGTTAACAATAGACTATAGTTAATAGGATCGTATAAAACTTAGTCTTCCACACAAGCTATTCATAGGAAACCTATTTAATGGAATCAAATTAAATGATACATTTAATTAACTGTTCTCGTGATTTAGGTGCAATTAGATATTTCAAATGTCAAAACCATTGAAAACTGATTTGTGGAGAGTTAAAATTAAATATAATATATACACATTAATGTGTAATGTCTAATGTAATTAGATTGGTAAACATAATAATACCCGCATTAAACCTACATATCGATGGCTAAGAGGCCAAAAGTTGTATGTCCAATTTTTCTCAAAATTGTTTTATTAGTTCATAGGGTTTATCTGGGTCGTCTTTTTGATTCGGTAAAACATTATAAGTCAATATCATGATTAAAACATGTTTTATTTATACTTTAATTTTTGTATTTTTAGTGCAAGATATGTTTTTTTAGTGCACACATATAACAAGTCCTAATTTAATGAGACATACGATAAATATTTTAACATGATTTAAATACTAAGCGGACAAATATAACAAGTCTGGACTTGTTACTTTTGTCAAAAACAATTTATTGAATTTTGGACGTGTAATGTTTTAGATAATATTGAATTTGTTTATCTATTTATAAAAAATAATATGTCCGGATGTATTATTTTAAATAGTAAAAATTTTTAATTTTAAATTACACTAAATAATATGATATCTTCACTTAGCATAAAATATCATTAAACACTGGTTTTATTTGACTAAAAATTTGATGAAAAATGCTACTTTATTATTTTTCACATTCAATAAAAAATTCCAATATATTTTATATTTTTTACTTTTTTACTGCAATTTTATAAACAAATTGAATTTTTTATATTAAAAAAATAAGTTTTACGTACATTTTAACTATTTATGTAATAAATTAATTAGAGTTTATATTAAATTAACAACTTTTAATATGTCCATCAAAACCTTATATGTCCACGGTAAAAATATATTATAATTGCCATTCATAACAAGTCCCATTTAAATTTAAAATAAACATTATAATTACGTTTGAAAAAATTTTAAAACCTAAAAGTAATAATTTATGTGATCTACAGAATATTTTACAAATAAATCAGTTGCAACACCGAAAAACAAAAATCTACAACGCAAATTATTTGGTGTAGAATAATTTAAAATCGTAAAACTGCTCTCCCGAAAAATTTAGTGTTTGGGACATACAACTTTTGGCCTCTTAGCCATCGATATATAGGTATATTTTTTAAATTCGCCAGGTAGGTAGGAACTTAATAATTCGAAACCGTAACGCGTTATTCTATATAAATTACTTTTCAAAAGTAATTTCCATTACATTTTAGATTCTGAGTGGAACGATGAATGTATTGATTTTACAATGATGTGTGTTTTTTTTTAAAATTTTTTTTTTGTGTCTGTCATCACGTTATAGGACAGTAGAAGTGATTGGATTTTCATCAACAGTAGCTTTTCTGCTAGGAAAGTGAATCTAGTTGGTACTTTGGGTGGTAAGAAGTGAAAATTTCCCAGTAGTTTTCAAAAGCGGCGTGAAAAATAAAATAGAAATTAAGGAAAAACGGGAATTTTTACACTAAAATCTGTTTTCAAAAAAATCGATTATGGTTTTTGGTGCAACTCTTAAACAAATGACCGTAGGCACATGAAATTGTGACTGAATGTTTATATTAGCATTTTCTATACACGATAACATTTTCAAAATGTTTTGATTTATTTTGAACTGTTTAGGCACATTTTCATTTTCCATTTTTTTTAAATTTTTTTTCTAAAAATATCAATAACATTTTATTTGTTGGTTAAAAAAGCTTGAAGATTTAATACAAGGCTCCTACTATATTGTTACAATGGCATTTGAAAAATATTAAAAATCCTAAGTCACAGTTTTTTTTTATAAGCATTTAAAGTCCAAAAATTGACAAAATATGAAAAATCACGAAAATTAGCAAATTATTTTGAGTTAAGTATTGGTAAAAAATTTAACTTTTTAAATCTAAGATTTTAAAATGTGATACAAGATTCCTTATAAGATTATCTACCTTTATCCGAAAAAAAAATGCCTATAAAAAGTCAAATTAAATTTTTATGAGCGTTTAAAATTCAAATTTTTACAACATTGGATATTCACACGATTTCTCATGTAGCGATTTCTTTATTTTGTTGTAATTCAAAAACGAATAACTGTATATACATGAAAATTTCACTGAATGTTTATATTAGAATTTCCTATATACCTTAAAATTTTGAAAATATTTTGACTCTTTTTGAGGTGTTTCCGGACATTTTTAGTTTCCAATTTTTTTAGTTTTTTTATTCTATAAATATAAATTAAGTTTTATCTGTTGGGCCAAAAAGTGTAAAAAATTAATACAAGGCTCCTGATATATTGTTACAATATCAGTTGAAAAATATTAAAAATACACAAGCACAATTTTTTTTTATAAGCATTTAAAGATCGAATTTGACAAAATTTATCAAATTTAAAATTGAATAATTATTTTGTAGTTAAAAATTTATAAAATGTTCAACTTTTATATCTAAGGATTGAAAATTTAAAACAAGATTTCACGTTAATAGTTTATTCTGTTACCAAAAAATCTAAATATACATAAGCACAGTTTAGTTTTATAGTCATTTTAAGTTCAACTTTGGATAAAATTACATAAAAAAAACCTAGAATAACTATTAAAGTTATTTTGTTGTGATTGTGTAATATTATTCGTGGGTGCTTGAAACTTCTAAAGTATACTATTATATATCTATGGAGTATGGACTATGATAGTATCAGCGTTTTTTGTTGACGTATAACGCATTATAAGTACCTAATGGATATTGTGATATGATTAATTTGAAATTTATTATAGGTACCTATTTTAGGTAAATTTTTTTAATACGATAGATAAGTATATAATATGTCTTATACGAGTACCTAGACTGACATAGGTACCGTCTCCGCTCAGAATCGTTTTTCTTATACAATGATATTATATCATTGAATTCAAATTTAATACTATCCATTATTCAGTGACCCACTGTTAACCTACTGTACAGCAGAGCACTTTTTTTGTTACTTGGAAATAATTGTAATGAAATTACGTAACGCGGTACAAGCAAAGTAACGCCGTTATAGTAACACGTTACTACCCAACACTGCTAATATACATATATTTTAGCCAGCTGTATAAAATTATTGAAACCACTGTTTCCTGTTTTTATAATACAAACGTACATCTCTAAATGTTAATATAATATTAGACATACAATTTGTATGATCATTTGATTTAGTAATAATTTTATTACTCTTGACAATTCGTTTTAATAGGAGTCTTTAAAAAACTCAAACATATTAAACAAATTATCATCAAACGACGGCTATCATAATTAACGACATCGGACATAAAAATAATAACATAACAACACGATCAAAATTTTCCTACGCGAATAATAAACAAATTAATCCCTACGATTACGACCAAGTCCCCGTCGAACGTGACGTTTAGGCAATCAAACGAACAGTAAACCGGGCCTTCTATTATTTTATTATCAATCGCCTTTAGGCGTCTGCGATAAATCCTATACGCTTCGTAAATAATTAAAATATCATAAATTATACTTTTGTACGAGAAACAAGACAATGACCGGATTTTAAAATAATTAACTACTGTCAAGTATTCCAACCGTTAATATATTATTACGATTGAATAATAAAAATGCAAAATTTTATAGTCTTATAGCGTTTTGTTATCACCGTGAGTCGAGATAACGTTATCTCAGTTCAACAATTTCACGTCTTTTCGCCGTAAATATACGAAGGTAATAACTAATATTGTAATAAAGTAATTAATGAGTAATGCGCCGTTATAATAGTTATTATTATGCTCTGAGGTCATAGGTATACCCATTACTCACAGATCGTTGGTCAGAAAATCAAAATATCGTCGTCCATGTCGTGACGATAACGCTGCGACTACGTTCGCTGTCGCCGTCCAACCGCGTCGGCGCCGACGGTCGCCAGTCGTAAGTCGTCGACTCGCATCACTCGCCGACAGTAGTAGTTGCAGCTGCACCGGGTAAAATGTTTTGATCGATTGTCGTGCCGGATTCAATTCGACCGCTGTTGTGCGTTTATATTGTTGTGCCGGCGATAACGGGTGTTCTCGATGTTGTTGTTGTTGTTGTAGGTAGCCCTCGTAATCGGCACTCGGCGAGGTCAATGTTCGTCGCTGCACGGTGGTCCGGCGGATGGCGGTTGTCCGCTTTGTCCGTCGCTCGCCATCACATCTCCGATCACGGCCGTCCGCAGTCCGTCGTCAGTAGACTCTGCGGCACCAAACCCCGAGCCCGTTCCAGGATGTCGTTGCCCCGTCTGCCAGCCGTCGGCAGCGTCTCGCCCAGAGTGCTGCGGGTGTTGGGATGCAATCCCAGTTTCATGACGCTACAGGGTACGAATACTTATGTGGTTGGCACGGGTCAGCGGTATGTTTTACGCATCGGCATATCAAATATAGACGGGTATAGACGGTTCGTTTGAACGGGCAGAATTCTTGTTGTAGTTTTTTTCCATAGTCAGAGCCGGTTTTAAGCGTACCTATTAAGCGGCTTGAAATCAAGTTAAGTTCAAGACTGTTTTACCGTAGGCACTGATTGATTTAAATGTACCTAACGGAGTTTTCCAAATGTCAAAAGATTATTACTGTTTAAAGGCATGTTTCTTTTAATGCTTTTTTTTTTAGTATTTTTAATTGATTATTAGATCTTGCACTACATACCTAGTTCAGTTAGTAGGTACCTAAGCAAAAGAGAAACATACCTTTAAACAGTAATAATCTTTTGACATTTGGAAAACTCTGTTACGTTTAAATCAATCAGTACAGTAAAATAGTCTTAAACGGTCTTAAACTTATTTTCGTTAAGTAGGTACTCAAAATTAACAATAACAGCGTCATGAAAAATTCAATAATTGTTTAAATTCTTCACTAAAAATTATTGGGAAAACTAGGTAATTCTCTGTTTATTTTTTAAGCAATCTGTTATACTAGGTACCTATATATATTTTTTAATATCAGCTGTCTGCATTTTTTTTTAGGGCCTTAAGCAATGCTCTTAATTTGATTGTTAGTATATCTGGGCCTGTCCATAGTATCCACCTAATCTGTATTTCATTTATAACTATTTAAACAGTTAAGTAGTAATGTACGAAGACAACTTCTTGCTCAAATTTAGGTTCCTCGGGTATTGTTTAACGCTCGTACCAATTTGAATTATCAATATTGTTGTCATAAAAAATTTTAAAAAATTTTATTCGATAACACTGCATTAGTGGGAACATTAGCTACCAATTATTACAATGCATATTTATGTTATAGTAGGACACATTTTGTGCACACATTTTTATTATGCAAGTGACAACACAAATTTCATAAATAATATTCGAGACTCATAATTTAAAATGTAATAAGGTTCACATTTCTTATCTAAAATATATATTTTTTAGGTATATTCTGCTTACAAACTTTTGTATTTAACTTTTGGAATATAAGCTTCGAATTAGAAATAGGTAGGTATAATAATCCAGAGTAATAATCTAATATTATTATATATACCTATTCAAAACAAATACTTTAAGGGGATTCCACATTACCGCTTTTTAGAGTAAAATAGACCTATACGCGTTCCAATGACTAACTTGAGTTTTACTCCTATAATAATTTTGAAAACATATTTGAATTTATTATGAAGTCTATTTTGAATCCTTTGAATTAGAATAATAATAAAAAAAATAAACTATTTATGTCCATTAAAATATTTAAGAATACAAGTTTTTTTTTTTTAAATTTCAAGTGAGGTTTTTTCTTTTTAAGAATAATAAATTAAAAATATGGCTCGAAGGATTCAAAGTTGATGGAACAACAAAACAAAATTTGTTTTCAAAATTATTATCGGTGTAAAACTCAGGTCGGAATGTTAGAATTCGTTAGGTCTTTGATTTACAACATTTCGCCATGAAATAAATTTGTTGTTAGGCATGTGACATGTGCATGCGAGTGTGAGTGCGCAACGTTTATCTAGCTCGCCGTCAGTCAATCACACTAATGATCATTTACTACACACACACATGCACGCCACGCATGAACGTACTATACAGATTGCCTATACTCAACTCCTTAAAAACGGTCGGTATGGAATCCCCTTAAATTACATTATCCTTGTATGTAAAATTATAATAGTTTTAATTTAAATTCATATATTTACCTTATTTGCTAATACAACATTTTGTTACAGACGTATTTTAATTGATGCTGGAGAGCCAAATGTTCCAGAATATATAAAAAATCTTCAGGAAACTATGATAAAGTTTAATTTTCAACTTGATCATATTATAATATCACATTGGCACTCGGATCATATTGGCGGGGTAAAAAATGTGTTGGATATGATCGCTAATAAAAATGGTAATGTACTTATGTATGTGATTTCATTACAGTAGAATAAATTACCTTTTGATGAATCCCTAACAAGTTATAGTATTTCTACTTTTATAAAAATAATTTTTAGAAATGTAATGTTATAGTAGAATATTTTCAGCTAAACAACCATGAATCATTTGAGTAGGTATTGTATATTGTGGTATGATTATTTCTGCTTATTATTAACATTTTGTCAATAACAAATAAAATAATTTACATTAAGTAGGTACTTATATCGTATTTTGAAAACAGATATTATATTTTATCAGAAAATTGGCATTATAAAACTGATTTTAACTACTCATTCTAGCCTATTAAGTTATACTCTGTAGGTATATAAAAATAAGCCATTATGCTATTTGAGCCAATTGAATTGCAGTCAAGATTTTATAAAAAATAAAATAAAATATAATAAATAGGGTTAAATTAATATGTTAGTGAAAGGAAAACAATCTTGATTATGACTTGAATTAATTTCTTAGGGCAATTTATTACAGTATTTGAGCTTTTAAAATTATGTTATGTATTATTATTTAAAGCGAACCTTATAATATTTTAATATTTTTGAAAAATCTTATGTATCTAAAACAGTAAACATGTATTTTATTCATTATTATTATTATTTTTTGTTTTTATATTAAATAGTTTCTAGTATAACTAAGATAACTCAACAATTATAATCTAAAATGTATTCATTATTTTGTACATTTTTATACAACACACTAATATATGACAGTGCTAAAAGATGACTATTCTATAAAAGTAACTTTTCTTAATCTATGCATGGGGGAGACCGGGGCAATAGGAAATTGGGGTATTAAGAGAATTAATTCCAAGCAAATCACATTTTGTCATCAAAATGAAATATTTAGGCACAAATAGGTAGTAGGACTGTAGGAGTATTGAACCATACCCCAGAATAGTTTGCAAAGAATCAATAAAGTATAACCTAAAAAAAAAATTATTACCAAAAACATTTGGTATCAAAATTCATCAGAAAATTTGTCTTTTATTTGTATATAATATATATATAATGCAATAAGAATTCCTCAATTTATATATCAACTAAAGAAATACAAAAGTGATATTAAAGAGTCAAATTTTATTTTTTAAATAGTTATTCCTTGGTATACGAAGGTATTTTTAATTAAAATTGGTCATAAATTTAAAAGTTGTTTGTTATGTACTTAATAATAAAAAACAACTTCAGTTGCTTATTACTAGTATACCTAACTATAGTTGAAATGTACATTTATGAACTATATTAATCAATTTTAGTTTTTCAAATCCAGCGTTTTATTAAAAATACAATACATTAGATCATGACAGAATAAATAGGTATACTATCAACTTTCTGATACGCAACTGTGTGTTCTCCCACCACAAAAATTACTTCATCCGTTCTCCGATATTATGTATTATTATTGTTATATTTATTATTATTATTATTATTACTATTTCTGCTGGCAGAACGGCTTACATCACAGTTCTTGGCGAAGTGCGGGAGGCGTGCTTGTTCTCGACCAATATTAGTTAGTGGATAGCATACCTGTTTATTTTGTCATGCTTATAGGTACATGCTAAACTTAATATAAGCTTTCTGTTATTGCCCTTGAAAACTTCATAAGGTCTTATGTAGCAAAAACAAATATATATTTCTAATTACCCCTATGATAAATAATAAGACAATTATTTGGGGCAATAAAATAATTTTTTTTTTTAAATAAAAATTGTACCAATAACATTAATTACCGAGTTAATTACAGATAATTATGTTTGACTATTGTAAAATATTTCATAAAAAAATATATACATAATAGATATCATTTAAGTTAAATTAATTTAAAACTTAAAATTTCTTATAGCCCCATTTTTTCTTATTACCTTGCTCCTCTCCCCTGGTATATTTTATCAAAATAATATATTTTTAACATGAGTATAAATGAATACATAATTATAAATTATATTTCAGAATGTCAAGTTTGGAAGTTCAATCCCAAAATTGGCAAAAAACGCGATTACGACTTTCCATTACATTTTGTAGAAGATAAACAAAAGTTTGAAGTTGAAGGTGCTACATTGATGTAATTATTGAATTTTCTTCCCATACTATTTACATTGCATAAACAATTATAATTTTACTACTTAATATTTTTAGAATTCATCATACACCTGGACATTCAACTGATCATATAGTTATATTTTTGGAAGAAGATAATGCATTGTTCTCTGCTGATAGTGTACTTGGAGAGGGAACTACTGTATTTGAAGATTTAACAGAATATTTAAAATCATTACAATTGATTTTAGATTTAAATCCTACTGTTATATTTCCTGGTCACGGCTCTGTAATAAAAGTAATTCAAATATAATATAGTTATTTTGATAAAGAATTGCTAAGGTAATTATTATCAAATCTCAGAACTTCAGGTATTTGCAAATTTCTTAGGAAGCTGCATATGAAAGATTTGATTTAACATAAATTAATTTCTTAATACATTCAACTCCAATTCAAAAATGTATATTGTCTTTATTTTTCCAAGTTTTATTAAATTGATGTGGTTTTGAAGATTTCATGTTGAATATAATATATAATATGTTATTAATAAATTAACAAAAAACAAAAACAATAATATTTTCAAACGTACAAGAAATAATTTTTTTTTTAGAACAATTCTTTATGCACTTTGTAGTTATCTATTCTTTAAATCCTACTATCAATTTAATAATTATTTTTAACTTTGAATATTAAAAGTTAAATTAAAAATATTCTATAATCATAAAGAACACGATCATACATATTAATAGACCTTATAATACATAAATATTTATGAATATACACGTATTGAATAATATTATTCATTTTTAAAAATATTTATATTATTTATATTTTTGTAAAAAAATAATTGCATATTTAAGACATTTTCGTGGAATAAGTTAGTAGCCCTGATTATTATATTGAAGTTTTCTTTGTACTGTATAATATATTTTATTTCATAAAAAAATAATTCAAGGCTGCATATTAATGTCTTAAATAATTTAACTTTAATTTAACTCATTTATCTCCATGTTATCTTAAAATTAACTCATAATTTGTTGAATATTTCCAATTAAGTTGATTTTAAATTTTAATATTACCTATCCATACAAATATTTTGCTTATTACCATTTATAATAAAGTTATTATAAAGTTAAAAGTCTGGAATATAGAAAGTATTAGAAAAGAGAATGATGTAGGTATTTACATGGAATTTCGGATTTATATTTAATTTTTATAAATTAAAACTAAATTATCATATTTATTACCTGGGCTTGAAACTTAAATCACAAAACAGCAGTATTATATGTGTGTAGTGTACATACATGTACTAAAAAAATATTCAGTATAGTATGCAAGTATTTTTTTTTACAATATATGTACAATACAATATATTTATATATAAATAAACTTGGAAAAAGCATAATTATTTAAAAGACATTTTATCTTTCAATAATAATTTTTTGTGTATATTTTTCGTTTGTAGATCTTTAAGCTTTATTTAAAAAAGTTAAATGTACCAAATACACCAAATATTAAATCAAGATATTATATTTATTTTATTTTTTTAATATATACAATTTGTAAAACTTTATCTTCAATAAAAGAATGTTTGCCAAGATAATCATGACATGAGTTACATGAAAAAACTTTATCTATATTTATTTAAAAATAAAATATAATTTATTAGGCATTGAAAAAATGTTAAATAAGACTGGCTTGATCATAACACATTTTTTCAATTAATATTCGATATATCATATAATTCAAAATATAAACAAGGCGACAGTGTAGTAGTTCTTTTTTTAAATTATTGAAAATGTATTTGTTGTTGATTTAGTATATTTAGTAAACATAATATACATTAATATGCTTATGTAGGGTTGCATGAACAATCACTAAACATTTAATGAATCAATAGAGAGCTAATGGCATCTTATACTTGGTTTAGTGGCCCATGATTGGTCCATCAAATTCTATTGAACCACTGAATTAATATTTACATTCAATCCACCGTTAAAATCTTTAAATATATTTTTGTTTTTCGATTGTATATATCATGAAAAAAATTAGTATCAAATCAGATTTTGCATATGCAGCTATCTAAGAAATATGCAAATGCATGAAGTTCTGAGCTCTGTTAATTACTAATAATATAGGGGAAACATAAGTTGATCATATTAAGTCATAAAGACATTACAACAAGCAACAAACCCACAAATTATGTATATTCATAATGCCTACTTATTAGTTATTAATACGACGATCATGAGTTGTGACAGTTTCAATTTATAACTATATTGTAATATTAAAAAGATAAAGACACCGGTCATCTATTAACTTTTATTTTGTTACCATTATTTACTAATTAGTAAGGTTTGAATTTGAATTCAATACAATCAATATAAAAAAACATTTAAAATATGAAAAGAGGTAAAAAAAAAAAAAACCATTTAATTTAAATTTAAAAGCATTATGACAAAATTTACTAAAAAATGTAAAAGATATCAGTTGATTTACCTAATTAGTTTGTAAAAAACAAATTAATTACCATGTATAAAAATGATAGATTAACTTGCCATAATAAATACTTAATCGATATTGTCAATTATAAATCCCAATAAAACTAAACATCAACAATGCGTCATCTTCACTTATCGATTTGTCCCATTGATATATTGTATAGAAAACAATCAGGTCAGCTGATATTTAAACACTTTCAAACTAAAAGAGAAAAAAAGCAAAATAGACATTTATAGGTAAAAAAGTCAAAATAAACAAAAATATTGTTGACTATTTTATCTTAAAAATTCAATTATTTTTAATTAAAAAATTATTTTTCTATTGTTATCAAAAAAAGAAATGCATTTACCTTAAAATTCTAACCCTACTTAATAGTTATTGATGCGAATTGCTACTTTTTACTTATACCTTATTGGACATAAATATAGAGAATAGTTATCCAAGTTTGTCTTGGATTTTTTTTTTCTTAAGAGTACACGCATGGTTATCTCCGCCTTACAAACGTACAACATACCAAAAACTAAGAAACATTTTCACCGCTTAAAATAGGAGAACTTTGGGTGTGGCATATAGTTTTTATTTTTTTGATATCACTTATACAAAAAAAGTTCTTATTGTTTCAAAATTTATTATTATTTGTGTTTTTCAAATCAATAACTTTTTTGAAGTTCCATTATAGAAAAATTAAAACTATTTAACATAGTTTCTCATTTTTTTGTGGTAAAAATTTTGTTTCTTAGTTATGTCTAAAGAGCGGATGTTTAGGTTCTTAAAAGTTTAAAATATGATGATAATATTATGTTCTAAGAAAACCCTAAAATATTCTCTAAATATTACTTTAACTCATAAATATACCCATAATATGATTTTTTTTTCTTAGTTAGTTTAGTGAAAACAATAAATAACTGTTATGCACCATTCCTTTGATAACAGGTAAATTATTTAAATATAAAAGTAAAAACAAATTTATTATTAAAAAACATTCTCATCACGTTAGGTATGAGATATAAAATACAATAATTTATGGTACAATCACGAACTGAGAGTAACAGAATCACCAACATTACCAATTTTAATAAAAATAAGTTTCTAGATAATTGAATGATTTTTAATTCTTATCATTCTTAAATCAAATAATTTTTTTTTGTAGAAAAAGTTGTTGCTAGAAAAAAATCACAAATCGAGAAATTTACAAAATTTTAATTATTAAACAATAATAGAAAATATTGTTAAATAATATTATGAAAAATATTCCAAATATTTTCTTATGTCCAAAATATGGTTTAATATGCAAAATAATTTTTTTCCTATGGACTGATTAATAAGTTGTCCACATTTTTCATCCTCGTAAAGTTGCTTAAAGCCAGTAAAAATATGTAAAAATCCAAAGATCTGCTCTCTAGTTATGACTGTAGTCTTCTCTGTTCTTTGCCGCAGCAAACAGTTTTTGGTAAGCTGTACATGTGCAAGATGGAGACAACATATTATTCTTAACTTAACTTAACTTATTAATTGAAGTCAAGTTGAGTTTATGATATTTGTTAACTTAATTGAAAAAATAACTAATTAACTGATTTAAAAAATTGCATTAACTTGCTACCCAGCATTAAAAAATAGACCTTGTTTAGTGCATTTTTTATTTTTAACAGTTATTTTTTAATGACCTAATAATGTTTCATTTTTAGGATCCAATTGTGCGAGTAAAAAATTATATTAAGCATAGATTAGAAAGAGAAATGGAATTGTATAACTTGATTAATAATAGTCCATCTGGATCGTTGTCTGAAGAAGAAATTGTAAATGTAATGTATAAGGCAAGTTTACATTTTTATTATTATATTTTATTTTGCTATTACATGAATCATACTTTTAATTTGCTTATATAATATTTTTATTTTATTTAGCTTATCCCTAATGATTACAAGAGAATAGCATCATATATTGTGAAAAATCATCTTGCTAAATTGGAGAAGGACGGAAAAGTGGTTTTAATCGACAATAAATGGAAAATCAATCAACAATTCAACAATGAAAAGTGCGATTGAATATTATTAAAATTTAAGTTGTTATAGTTTTAAGTGTTTTTTTTTTATAAACCAAGTTAAAAATAGAACAAAAACGTGTTATTTATAATATTAAACTTAGGCAAATTTAAAATTTGTATAAGATAACAGGTAAAACTAGAGATCAGGATTATATGTACTGAAGGTGTATAAAATATAATACATAAATTAATGTCAAAAGGGTCAAAATAACAATGATATTAAAAATAATATAACTATAGTGAGTTCTGCTTATGTGATCACTGGTTTATAGAATTAATAGTTTATTGAAATCAGGAAAGATAAACCCAAACCAAATCTTATGTTACGAATGTTAAATTGACTTTTTAATTGAATGTTCTAAACTTTAAGTTTGGTAATAGGTGAATTCACTCTAATATTAGGAATAATAACACAGGGTTGGTTCATCTAAATTTGGTAGTTGGGCGTGGGTGAGAGAGAGAAAACAAATAGTGAACAGAGTTCCACTTAAGCGGAATTCACTGTACAATTAATGAAATATTTAATGAATAATATAATTTTTATAATAATTACATGGTAAATTTTTTTATTCTGATTTGAATATCAAATTTAATAGTAAATATAATTAAGCAGTTTTTACTTAATTTCGAAAAAAAAGTTTGAATTCGTAAGCTTCTAGTCTCTAGACTATGCTTTGTAGGAACCAATTTTTTGAAATAAAACCCTAAAAACCCAAAATAATTATAAATGTAATGCAATTATTTCATGAGATTTGTTAAAAAAATATCCAAATTTCATGGTCCTTTAAAATTGAAAATCGACTTCCTAGAAAGCCTAATTATTTTGCTAAAGAATTCATACTTATATTAAAATTGGGCATTCAGAAGTATGTGTAATTTATTACCGCTTATTGGTCTAAAACGTACGAAAAATACGTGTGATGCGATCCCCTTAAAAGTAAATAACCCTTGTATTTATAATTGTTAATTTGTAGTTTTTCAATAAAATAATATAAATTATTATGTTAGTGCATTAAAACTGTTGATGTATATAAAATAATAATTTTTATCTATACATTATTGAAGTTCTTACAAGGTATATATCATGAAATATAAATGAAAAACATTAGACATTTCAGTATTTAGTATTATAATCTGTCAATAAAAAACTAAAGGAAACTAATTTTCTATATTTTTAGATCTTATCCACCCACATACCTGTAAATTAGTAATTCATTTTCAAGTTAAAGTTTAGTTTATCATCCTGTTTTTATTGTAAATAATTAAAAGTTGAGAACTAAAGACATAAATATAATGATTATTTATTAAGAGTGTAAGAAAAAGGAATGCAATGTACATGCAATTTGCATATAATTACGATCTCTAGTGAAAATATACAATGTTTGGGATGAACATTTTACAATACGTTAATATTATGTTAAAAGAGTATTAAAATAGTTAATAATTTATGGTGTTTGTTAAATTTAATATTTTTAATAATATTACTAATATTCTAGTATTGTTTGTTATCATTTAACACTTATGAAAAAATAAAAATAAAAACAAATTTTATTTTTTGTATTGGTTGTATATTAATGTGTTAAAATTACTTAATTAGTGTTTAACCCTTCTCTATTTTACAATAATTTACTTTCAGTAGTATTTATTCAGTTTTAATTTTAGAGTGAATTAATCTCGGTTTCTATTATAAAATTAAAAAGGAATAACAATATCTGTGAGTTATCAATGTTTTTTTGCATAGTTTATTTTTAATACAATTTATGAGCATTTTCATATATTGTAATATTTTGTGAACTTCACTATTGATTTTATAAAATCTAATATTTCTTAACCATGGTTTATTTGTATATTCTAAAATCAATGCGTAGACTGAACATACATTTTCTATATTATGTGCTTTTAAATGGAGTCAACTAACACGGGTGTGGGGTCCTCTTAATGGTATGCAGTATTTACGTCTACTATTTTTGATCTATAATGAGTAGGTTAATAATTACCATTGAATATTGTTTTAATATGTTAAAATATTTGAATGAGAATTGTTTTGCTTGAAAAATGTTTATTTAACTAATTAACAATAAAGTGGACCACAATTTTATTTATATATAACTGATAACAATATATTTAGTAATTTTATAACTGATGTTTGATATAACTTTTAGAGTAATTTATGTTGAGGCGATAACTTTGTAATAACTGTATGAATATATAATATATATTTTATATTATTGTATTTATATTAATATTGTATTCTTGTCTCGGGGTGGTTTAAAATCATGTTTGGAATTTTAACATTGATAGTTACATTCTATGTACTATTAATCTGGTTTAGATTATTTGTGAGTAGCTTTAATTTGCATTTTTGTTATAATTATTGTTCCTCTTGTATTGTTCGTTTTTAATTAATTGACAAATGTTAGAATGGTGGTTTTTTTGCACAATAGTTAAGTAAATAGCAAGAATTAAGTAATATTATATTATAATACCACATTATTTAGAGTTATTTCATATTTTGGTATACTTAATTTTTGTGTCGCTCATACTATAATTTATTGTTACTTGTTGGCCCTCTTTGAAATGTACCTACCATGACTATTTTTAATGCACATTGCAAATAGTATAGAATACTGTAGTTGTAGTTGAAGATAATCGGCTGATATTGGTCATACATCATGAGCGACTTGAATGGCAATAGTGTCTCTTAAAGTTACCTTATTTGTGATGTCAATGATACCTACAGAACTAAAAATAATTTATAAGATGTACTTTTTAATAATTAAAATATTTTAACCAGTTTAAGTAAGATGTTGTAATATTAAATACAGTATTCTTTTATACAAGTATTTTATTTTTGCACTTAATCGATGAGACTATCTATTTATTAGAGAATAATAGGTAATTAATTAAATGAGGTAACCAATTAAAGCTAATGGTGATATATATTTTTAATAGTTATTTATAGAATTGATAGAACTGTAAAAACACACTTTATACTTTAAGATATAAGATTAATATATTTTGGTCCCCATTTTATTACCAGTAGGATGATTTTCTATTCAGTAGGTATATTGATTAGGAAGTCGTTTGATTCCCCAAAATTGTAAATCATTACCTATAGGACCTATTAAAAATCCAATATTGCTGGTTAATTATTTCTTGATCAGGTTATTGAAGGTAGGCACCTATAATTATTAAAATATTTTAATTTCTAACAGTAGTTAGTTGGTCGTCAGTACCTATCCAGACATCTAGTTGTGAACCAACTATTTACTAGTGAACCATTGCAAAAGTTTTAGTTACTAATAAAGAGTGGATTTTTAGGTTCTTAAAATTTGTAGATTCTGAAAGGAGTGAAGTATGTATTGATTTTACAACGATAAGTTATTTTTTTCACCTCAGTCATCACCTTTTGGGATAGTCTTTTTTTTCTAGTAGGAATGTGAATCTAGTTGATATTTTGGGGGAGTCAAAAGTCAAAATACTCAGTAGTTTACTAAAGCTCTGGGAAAAAAAAAAAAAGATTTTCAAGCGTGTGTCGCTCTGCTGCATAATAGGTTACTAGTGGATCACTCTAATTTATTGTGTTAAATTTGAATTCAATAATATAAAATCATTGTATAATATAGTTTTAGCCCATAAGTATAGTATAGGTCAGTCAGCCTATGATATTACTAAGCACATATAATTTCATGATATTATTGTGAATAAAATAATTTGTATATTATAAGTATTATTTATGTGGAACTTTGTTTTAAATTTTCAATCCTTAGGTGTAAAAGTTGAATATTTTATAAATTTTTAACTACAAAATTTTTTTAAATATTCAATTTGATAAATGTTGTCAGCATTTGAACTTAAAACTTTAAATACCAATAAAAAATTGTACTTATGTATTTTTAAAATTTTCAACTGATATTTTAACAATATATCAGGAGACTTTTATTAAATTTTGGGGCTTTTTGACTAAACAAACAAATTTTTTTTGATATTAATAGAAAAAAAAATTAAAAAAAGGCGCTCTGCTGTACAGTAGGTTACAAGTGGGTCACTGTAGGTATAATGGATAGTATTAAATTTGAATTCAATGATATAATATCATTGTATAAAAAAAACGATTCTGAGCGGAGACATTATGTCAGTCTATGTATAAGACATTTAGACATATTAATATATACTTATCTATCGTATAAAAAAATATTTACCTAAAATAGGTACCTATAATAAATTCCAAATTAATCATATCACAATATCCATTAGGTACTTCTAATGCATTATACGTAACCAAAAAACCCTGATACTATCATAGTCCATACTCCATAGATATATAAAAATGTACTTTAGAAGTTTCAATTACCCATGAATAATATTACACAATCACAACAAAATAACTAAAATAGTTATTCTAGGTTTTTATTTATGTAATTTTGTCCAAAGTTGAACTAAAATACTTATAAAAAAAAAATTGTGCCTATGTATTTTTAATATTTTTCAATTGATATAGTAACAATAAATCAGGAGCCTTGTATTCAATTTTCAAGCATTATTAACCAACAAATAAAATTTTATTGATATTTTTAGAAAAACAACTAAACAATATGGAAAATGAAAATGTGCCTAAACAGTTCAAAATAAATCAAAACATTTTGAAAATGTTATCGTGTATAGAAAATGCTAACACAAACATTCAGTCAAAATTCCATGTACCTACCTACGGTCATTTGTTTAAGAGTTGCACCAAAAACCAAAATCGATTTTTTCGAAAACAGATTTTAGTGTAAAAATTCCCATTTTTCCTTAATTTTTATTTTGTTTTTCACGCCGCTTTTGAAAACTACTGGGAAATTTGACTTTCGACCCCCCAAAGTACCAAAAAGATTCACTTTCCTATCAGAAAAGCTACTGTTGAAGAAAATCTAAGCATTTTTACTGTCCTAAAAATTTCCTAAAATGTGATGACAGACACAAAAAAAATAAAAAAACGCACATCATTGTAAAATCAATATATTCATCGTTTCACTCAGAATCTAAAATGGAATATGATTTTTGGTGCGACTAAAACAAATGACCGTAGATTGAAGAAACATAAAATTTTGATGAAAAAAAAATTTTGAATTTTTCTGTTAACTTAAAGCGTGTCAAAATATTTTGAAAATTAATTCAAGTATAGAAAATTATAAAATTAATATTAATTGGTGTAAATGTAAAGTATCTACTATTATTCGTTTTTCAATACAACATAATAAGAAAATCGTTGCATACGTATTTTTAATATTTTTAACCTGCTAGGTATTGTAACAATATATCAGGAGCCTTATATTAAACTCTCACGTTTTTTAGCCCAACAAATAAAAATGTTTCTATATTTATAGAACAAAAAGCTAAAAATATTGAAATATGAAAATGTCTGTTAACAACTAAAAACGAGTCAAAATGTTTTCAAAATTGTATAGCGAATAGAAAATAAAAATAGAAAATATATAAAGTGAAATTTTCATTTACCTATCTAGTATCTACAGTTATTCGTGTTTGAATTACAGCGAAATAAGAAAATCGCTAACTACATGAGAAATCCAGTTAATATCTAATGTTGTAAAAGTATGAACTTCAAACCCTCATAAAAATTTAATTTGACTTTTTTGTAGACATTTTTTTTTAATAGAGGTAGACAAAACTATGAGGAATCTTGTATAACATTTTCAAATCTTAGAATTAAAAATAAAATTTTTTATGAATTTAAATCTCAAAATAATTTCTCATTTTCGTGATTTTTACTAATTTTGTCAAGATTTGAACTTTGAATACTTATAAAAAAAAAATCGTAACTGTATTTTTTATATTTTTCAAATATTGTTGTAACAATATATTATTAGGAGCCTTATATTAAATGTTCAAGCTTATTTACACATTAAATACATTTTTATTGACATTATTAGAAAAAAAAGTGGCTCTGCTGTACAGTAGGTTACAAGTAGCCAGTAGGTCACTGTATAATGGATGATATTAAATTTGAATTCAATGATATAATATCATTGTATAAGAAAAACGATTCTGAGGGGAGACGATAGGTATAAGACATACCTATTATATACTTATCTATATGGTATTAAAAAAAATTGAAATATAATAGGTACCTATAATAAATTCCAAATTAATCATAACACAATATCCATTATTTACTTATAACGCGTTATACATCAACAACAAACCCTGATACTATCATAGATAGGTATATAATAGTGTAGGTACTTTAAAAATTTCAAGTACCCACGAATAATATACAAACACAACCAAATAACTAAAATAGTTATTCTAGGTTTTTTTTATGTAATTTCATCCAAATTTGAAGTTAAAATGACTATAAAAATAAACTGTGTTTATGTATTTTTTTAAATTTTTTGGTAACAGAATTAACTACTTACGTGGAATCTTGTTTTAAATTTTCAATCCTTAGATTTGTTGTTGAACATTTATACATTTTTAACTACAAAATAATTATTCAATTTTATATTTGATACATTTTGTCGAAATTTGATCTTTAAATACTTATAAAAACTAATTGTCCATATGTATTTTTAATATTTTCCAACTGATATTGTAACAATATATCATTAGCCTTGTATTAAATTTTTACACTTTTTGGCCCAACCGATAAAACTTTAATGATATTTATGGAAAAAAAAACTAAAATAATTGAAAACTGAAATTGTCCGTAAACAGCTCAAAAAGATTCAAAATATTTTCAAAATTGTATGGTGTATAGGAAATGCTAATATAAACATTCAGTGAAATTTTCATGTATCTACAGTTATTTGTTTTTTAATTACAACAAAATAAGGAAATCAATACATGAGAAATCGAGCGAATATCCAATATTGTAAAAATGTGAATTTCAAACGCTCATAAAAATTTAATTTGACTTTCTTATAGACATTTTCTTTTTGATAAAGGTAGATAATCTCATAAGGAATCCTGTATTACATTTTAATACCTTAGATTTAAAAGGAAAAATTTTTACGAATTGTTAACTCAAAATAATTTGCTAATTTTCGTGATTTTTCCATATTTTGTCAATTTTTGGACTTTAAATGCTTATAAAAAAAAACTGTAAAAAACTTTGGATTTTTCAATATTTTTCAAATGCCATTGTAACAATATACTAGGAGCCTTGTATTCCGTGGACGCCTAAGGCGATTGATAATAAAATAATAATATTCGTAGGCCCGGTTTACTGTTCGTTTGATTGCCTAAACCTCACGTTCGACGGGGACTTAGTCGTAATCGTAGGGATTAATTTGTTTATTATTCGAGTAGGAAAATTTTGATCGTGTTGTTATGTTTTTATTATTATATCCGATGTCGTTAATTATGATAGCCGTCGTTTGATGATAATTTGTTTAATATGTTTGAATTTTTTAAACACTCCTATTAAAACGGATTGTCAAGAGTAATAATTTGATCATACAATTTTTATGTCTAATATTATATTATCATTTAGAGATGTGTGTATTTGTATTATAACAACTGGCAACAGAGGTTTAAATAATTTTATACAGCTGGTTGTATACAAAAAAAAATAAATGTATATTAGCAGCGTTGGGTAGTAACGTAACGAAAGTAACGTGTTACTGTAACGGCGTTACTTTGCGTATTAGTATTTCCAAGTAACAAAAAAGGTGCTCTGCTGTACAGTAGGTTAACAGTGGGTCACTGTATAATGGATAGTATTAAATTTGAATTCAATGATATAATATCATTGTATAAGAAAAACGATTCTGAGCGGAGACGGTATGTCAGTCTAGGTACTCGTATAAGACATATTATATACTTATCTATAGTATTAAAAAAATTTACCTAAAATAGGTACCTATAATAAATTCCAAATTAATCATATCACAATATCCATTAGGTACTTATAATGCGTTATACGTTAACAAAAAACCCTGATACTATCATAGATAAGGAAATCGCTACATGAGAAATCGACTGAATATCCAATGTTGTAAACATTTGAATTTCAAACGCTCATAAAAATTTATCTTGACTTTCTTATAGACATTTTTTTTTGGATAAAGGTAGATAATCTTATAAGGAACCTGTATCACATATTAAAATCTTAGATTTAAAAAGAAAAATTTTTTACGAATTCTTAACTCAAAATAATTTGCCAATTTTCGTGATTTTTCCGTATTTTGTCAATTTTTGGACTTTAAATTGCTTATAAAAAAATCTGTGACTTAGGATTTTTAATAACTTTCAAATGCTATAGTAACAATATAGTAGGAGCCTTGTATTAAATTTTCAAGCTTTTTTAACGAACAAATACAATTTTATTGATATTTCTAGAAAAAAAACGGAAAATGAAAATGTGCCTAAACAGTTCAAAATAAATCAAAACATTTTGAAAATGTTATCGTGTATAGAAAATGCTAATACAAACATTCAGTAAAAATTGCATGTACTTACGGTCATTTGTTGAAGAGTTGCACCAAAAACCAAAATCGATTTTTTCGAAAACAAATTTTAGTGTAAAAATTCTAGTTTTTCCTTAATTTTTATTTTGTTTTTCCCGCCGCTTTTGAAAATTACTGGGGACCTTTAAATTTTGACCTCCCGAATGCAATAACTAGTTCCAATTTACCATCAAACAAGATACTATTTAAAAAGATCGAAGCAGTTTTAATGCCCCAAACGCTGATGACAGACACAGAAAAATAAGAAACAATGAAGGTGGGTAAGTGGATGTCGCACTGCTTTACATTAGGTTACAAGTGGTTTCAACTGTATAATCATTATACCGTTAAAACCACTAACTTGTCTTATACTATAATGGATGGTATTAAATTTGAATTCAATGATATAATATCATTGTACACGAAAAACAATTCTGAGCGGAGACGGTTTGTCAGTGCGGATATTTTATATTATATTTATATTATTACTTATTACTTATTATTAATACGGACATACGGTGGTCGGTATGTTGACTTAATATTACAAAATTACAACAAAATAACTAAAATAGTTATTCTTGGTTAGTTAATATGTATTTTCCTTCAAATGTGATCATCAAATAACTATAACATTTTTTTTTATGTTTTTAATTTTTTTTTTTTACAGAATGACTTATTTATGTGTTACCTTGGCTTACATAATAAAATATCATTGTATAAGAAAAACGATTTTGAGCAAATACGGTCAGTTAGCCTATGATAATATATTGATATTACTAAGTGTATTTGATGATATTATAGTGAATAAAGTAATTTATATATTACTAGGTAGCTGATCCCGGGCACTTCGTTTCCCGTTAAACTTACCAACTCTATATGACTCAAACATTGTTCAATGCGTTATTTAATATTCGGTGTATGATGTTCTAGATTTATCTTAACTTTTCTGTTGCCCGGAATAAAAATTCTGAATTGCAGCAGTACCTACATTATCAGATATGTAATTTACCTGCGGTAGATCGCGGACCCCGTGCTGTTTGTACGTAAGTATATGATTTAACTCAAAAAGTACCAAAGTTATACCAAGTTTGACGTTTTTACTTAATTCCACCTACCTACCTATAAATCCTAATCTAACATAACCGTACTAAAATCCGATGAATAAAAAAAACCAAATTTAACCCTTTTTAAATTAGCGTATCTTCTTCCCATAGGTCTAATCTAAACACCGTCATTCATTTATATATAATATATATTTACAAAAAATAATAATACAAATCAACAGACATGCCCGATTAACCAATAGCAACCAATATAATATAATACACCATAGAGTAAATAAAGACAACGGTATCGAGTTCAAATCCCAGACATAAATAAATAGTTTTTGCAGTTTTTCTAATTATTCGGTTGACTTTTTAAAAATTTTCTTTCGTAAAAACCTTCACCTGGCAATTACGAACATCTTAAAAAAATTTGAGCAAAATCGGCCCAGCCGTTCTCAACTGATGCAATTTCGAATTTTTTGTCTCCATTTTTATATATAATATAACCTACTTACGTGTAATTATTATATGTTGTAATAGCTTTAAATTCATAGCTATGAAATTTGACCATTTTATACACTTTTAACTACAAAATCATTTTTAAATTTCAAAATTTGATAAATGTTGTCAACAATCGAACTTTAAATCCTTATAAAAAAAAATTGTGCGTATATATTTTTAATATTTTTCACCTGCAACTGTAAATTTGTAACAATATAATATATCAGAAAACGAATAAGATTTTATTGACATTTATAGAAAAAAAATCGAAGCAGTTCTACTGCCCCGAACTGTGATGACGGACACAAAAAAAATTGCAGTTGAAAAATATTAAAAATACATTAGGCACAATTTTTTTTTATTAGCATTTAAAGTTCGCATTTTGACAAAATTTATCAAATTTAAAATATGATAATTATTTTGTAGTTAATAATTTATAAAATGTTCAACTTTTATAGCTAAGGATTGAAAATTTGAAACAAGGGTCCACGTAAATAGGTAAATATATAAATTACTCTATTCACAATAATATCATCAAATAATAAATATACTTTGTAATATATCATAGGCTGACTGTTCGTTCTTTTTTTCTATGAATGTCAATAAAACTTTATTTGTTTTCAACTTTTATATACCTATAGGTAAAGATTGAACATTTAATATACAAGATTCCACTTAAATAGGTTACATATAAATTTACTTTATTCGCATTAAGTATATTTACTGCAGGAACCTTCATGATTTTATCGGTTTGGTTTAGGTTTCGGTTCTCAAAAATCCAAAAATTTGGTTCTGGTTCTGGTTTCGTATTTCATAAATATCAAATTTTGGTTTTAACACTTTATATTTGACTTTTGCTTTTTATTTTATTTTGTCATCAATTAAGTACTGTATAACATATTAAGAACCATAGGCGTAAATTTGGCTTGCTAGAAGGGGGGGCTAACGCTAAGATTATAATTTATAATTTATAACATTAGAACTTTATAACAAGCCTACTATGCAAGCTTTTTACTCCCCCTCACCATCTACATCCAAATTTTACAATTTAAAAACATGTATATAAATACTTCAAAATTATTTATTAAATAAAACCATACATAATTTAATTCAAATATTAATAAGTAATAACAATTAACATCATCTTAATATTACTTTAACATAATATATTTATGTTCCTCTGCGAATTGCTTAAGAATGATATCTTTATTAATATTTTTGGTATAACCTAACCATAAATAATACACCTGAGTAAATCTATCTTGTAACATAGACGTTCGTAACCATGTTTTTATTCGGCGCATGGCCGAAAAGCTTCTCTCACACGTGGAAAAACTAATAGGTAATGTTATAGCTACTTTATACAAATGAAACAAGTTTGGGTAAACATTTTCCTGTAAAATAAGTTTTAAGTTATCTGTTATTAATTCTTTTGAAGTACCATATGTTTGGATTATAACGTTTTTAGCGACGATCATTTCAGCTTTCAACGAATCAACAGAAATACTTAACAAATCCTAAAGAAATATAAAATTAAGTATTAGTCAATATATACACTATACAGCTATACAATATACATATTTACTTTATAATGATCAATGAAGTAAGTACTTAGTGCAAAATCTAGTTTGAAAAAGTTATCTATAGATGTTGCCATTTCTAAACTTTCGGGCGTGAATCGTTTATTCATATTCTCAATTATACAATCCAATATAGGAAAATAAGCATGACATCTGAAATAATCTTCTTTACTTTCCTCTAAATCCTCAGGAGTGTTGTATTGAGCACTTGTAGTTGTATTCATGACAAAACTTGATAGGCTTTTTGGCTGTAACCTTTTTCTTTTACAACCTATTTTACAATTTAAAAAACAACAAACATTATTTAATGTTTATATTTATTGTACTAATATTATTTATTATTATATTATGCATACTTTGAAATGGTTTTTCAATTGTTAAATTATGGTCTTCACAAAATTGTAATATTTCTTTCCACATTTGTGAAAACGCAACAGGATTTCTTAAATCTTCGAACGATTTAATAACACTTTTTATTACATTTGCCGCATTTCCTAGTGTAGCTGTCTTTGACTGAAGTTGATTTGATAATATATTAACCATAGTAAGCACCTTTTGAAGAATAAATAAATGAACTACAAATATTCCTTTTTGCATATTGGTCAGAATTCCTGAAAAATTAAAAAAATTGATTGTATAATTAATAATATAAATTAGGTAGTTCATTTAATTATAAGAAATAAAAATGTTTAAATTAGTAATAAATTATAATTGATACCTATTAATTGCTTCGTTAACATCTTTATCATTATTGTTTTCAATTTCTTCTTTTAATAATCTTATGATAGAAGCATAACATTTTTGTACAGCTTCACAATTTTTATATCGACAGTTCCATCTTGTGTCACTCAGTCGTGTTAAAGTCTTTTTTTCAATACCTAATTTTTTTTGAATGTCAATGAGATTTTTATTTCTCGCTGGTTGAGAAAAGTGAACATATAATGACTCTAATGTATGAAAAACATTTCTTGATTCCTTTAAAGCAAACAATATGATAAATATACCTACCTAATAATAAACAATAAATTCACAATATTATACTATATTTTCAGTTTTCACATACCTTTTCAGTTTTACACATATCAAGCACTACAAGGTTGACTCTATGAGCCATACAATGGGTATAAATAGCATATGGAAATTTACATTTTATTAAAGCTTGTACACCATTAAATCTCCCAGACATAACACTAGCTCCATCGTAAGACTGGGCTACCAGTTTAGCATTAGAGTTTAATCCACATTCCTTCAAGTATTTGAGTATATATTCACAAGGAGATGGAGCATTTTGACTTTCAGAGCAGTTAATGAAACCAATGAACTTTTCAAAAATGTCTAGCCCTTTACAATAGCGTATACATAAGGCCATTTGTTCTTCTTTATAGCATCTGCAATATAAATAGGTAATCAAATAATTTTTAAGCTAAATAGATTATACTATAATAGGTTATGGCACTATAGACATTGTTCATTAAGAATATACCTTGGATAAATTAAAGGTAAACATATTTGTTTTAATGTTTAATTCAAAAATATATTACCTAGCTTCATCACACATTATACCAAATACACCATCGCCTACTTCTGAAATGATCTGGTCTCTTACATTTTTTGCACACATTTCAATAATGCTATTTTGAACTAAAGGACTAGTGTAATTTGTAGTTTTCAAAAATTTTACAGAAAACTCAGGTACATATTTGGACATTAATTGACATGCTTCCTTGAAATTCCCTATAAAAATTAAACATTACCTAATAAATAATTTATTAAATGATTAATTATATTGAACATAAGTTAGGTCTTAGGTACCTATATTATAATTTATAAAATATAATAATTGTTTTATACCAACATTAAAAAATAAATATCTACCTTTATTAAGTGAATCAGTAGACTCGTCATGACCTCTAAAAGGTAGCCCCGGGCAACTTAAATATAATGCGATATCAATCAATGTTTTTATATAACTTTTATTAGCTTCAACCTCTAATTTATGCTGTGTTGATAATTGTGTATGCACACTACCAATTGTCTCAGTATTCTTATGCCCTAACCATTTAGCAACACAAGTAAGATGGCTTTTCGTACTAGCATGAGCTTTAAGCTTAGTCTGTTTTTTTCCTGTAATGCCTCTAGACCCACTTAACTACAAAAATTAAAAAACAAAGTTAACACTGCCATAACTACTAATATAATAGTTAATACAATATAGGTACAATATTATAATTTAATAATCATTACATTCAATAATAATTAAATGTTAAAAGTTTTAAAAATAAAATTGTTATGATCTGTTATAATACATACTTTTTTCCAATTTCTAAAGCCAGTTTTTGAAAATGTTCCTTCATTATCGTTGGCACTAAAATTGCGACATGGAAAGCAATACAAAGCATCATTTTGTATACTGTATTCTAACCAATCGTATTCGTTAAAGTAAGAAGCATTAAAACAACGTTTTTGATTTCCAAATTTGGTCATAGGGTAAGACTGAAAAAGCATTTAAAAATATTTGTTTAGTTTCTATTAAGCACTATTAATAACCAATTAGTAGGTAATGTAAATTACGCTATGCAATGTTATATAATTATTATAATTACCTTTAAAACTGGTCTTATAGGACCAGATTGTAAATCAATAAGATCAATTTTTTCGTCATTTTTTAATAAATTTTTATAGTTAGTAGATTCATCGTCGGTTTCATTTAAACACGATGTGCTGCTAGAAAAGCTAGAGAGGGCTAATAATTCAGAATCAACGCTATCGGAATCATTATCCGAATTACTTTTCAATTTAGGTTTGTTTAAACTAGTTAATTTATCTGGTTAAGGTTTTGTAAAATTGAAAATATCAAACACACGTTGTTTACTCATGGTCACAAACTCAAAAAGTCAAAACTCACAATAAAATTAATAGTTAATTATTTAAGCTTTAACGTTACCACAGAAAAAACACTAGCTTCTCAATGAATAGTTTTAAAACTTTTAATATTACCACAGAAAAAACCACCGGCTTCTCATCTATAACTGGATAACTTTTAGTTTCAGTGTTCACTGTTTAGTCTTTAGTGTTTAACGTCGTAGCATACACAATAATGATTTTTGCAGACTGCAGTTGTCGTAAACTCGTAATCGTAATAGCTTGTGATTTGTATTGGGTTTTTACATAAACATAGACGATTGTGATATGATAAGCGTTATTAATAGACACTAAGGCCTAAGAATCTAATATACTTCCAACTTCGCGTAAACATATTACATAACCTGTTATTATTGTTGTCGTTATAAAATAATAAATATTGATCTAACTCAATCATTTCTAATTTTATTACAATACAAAATCTATTACTTAAACGTTCATAAATCATAATATAATCTTATACCTACCTATCGGTGCTTTCCTGCTTAGGAATTACGTAATAAATTGAATTATTTTTCTAACAAAAAATTGAAATTTGGAGATTTAAAATGAGGGGGCTATACTATTTTTTAGGGGGGCTAAGCCCCCCTAAGCCCCCCCCCCCCAATTTACGCCTATGTTAAGAACGTCTATTTAATGCAGGGATGGAAAACGTTTTTAATATTTTCTTTTTCGTTTTTGTTTATTGATTTAAAAATTATCGTTTTTGTTTAAGGTTTTTAAACTTTTTTGATTAATGTTTTTAAAAACGCTAATTTTCTATATTGTTTTTGATTTACGTTTTTAAAAACGTTATTTTTCCATATTGTTTTTGATTAACGCGTTTTTAAAAACGTTATTTTCCTATTGTTTCCAAATAACGTTATTGATAATATGATTTTTATTTTTTTATAATAATAACGAGCAATATAGAAATGCACTTAAAAGTTAAAAGTTAAAATTAATTATTCTTAATATTGAAATTTTAAATCAAAATTATAATTTATATAAAAATTTCTGATTTCAAATTAAAATGTTTTAAAATTTTAAAAGTATATTGTCGGTAAAGATTAAAAAGTAGACTAAAAATTTTTTTTCGTATTATTAATATAATAATGTATAATTCTATAATTTATTTCCGTTTTCGTTTGTTTATGGAAGTTTCACTATGCAATTGAATTCTAAACATTGGAGATTTAAAAAAAAAACATAACTTGTATATAATACGTACCTACATATATTGTATATGACTATAGCAAAACCTAAATTATAATATAGTATTTAAAACATAACCACTATACCTAACTATTTTATTAGTTAATAATATTTAAATTTTAAACTAATAGACGATACCCAAATTAGGTATTTATTTAATATTATAATTGCAGACCTGCAGGCATATTAGTTAGGGAACAATAAGACAACTGGAACACTTATAAATGTACAAATTGTTATTATTTTTAGAAATTTTACATTAGTTATTACGAATTGCGATTTGTGATTCAATAATAATTGAACGCAGGTAGGTAGGTACCGGACTTGTCATAGATTACATGAAAATTAGAATTTGGGTTTTTGGAATTTGTTTTATGACAATAATTCTGTTGTATATATATTATATACCTAATAATATTCTTATTTCTTAGTATTTATAAACTTTTATAGATCTATGATTTTATAATTATATGTTATTTTCAATAAGACGTATTAATAATTAACTTTATTATTATTATATTATACCTACTACTATAGATAAATTAATATCTATTGGATTTTGGAACCGAAAAAAACCAAAATAACCTCTACATCAAAATATAGGTTTCGGTCAAAAACCGGTCAATTTCGGTACGGTTCTGATTCCTAATTTACTGTCCTAAAGAGTGATGGCAGACACACAAAAAACACACATTATTGTTAAATCAATACATTCATTGTTCTGTTTGAAATCTAAAATTAAGGTGAAACTGTGATTTTTATGCAAATCCAGTTTGAGACAAAACCGATTTAGTTTATTGTGAGTACCTAACTAGAAAATATTAGTTATTTATTTTAAATTATCACAAAATGAATGGCCATTTTCCATACGTGATTAAACTGTTCTGCTATTTATGGGCATAAGATTTTAAATTGGGCAATATTCGATTTTTATTATGTTTCTACGAAATCATTGTCGATGGATAATTTTTTATTCTGTCAAATTAAACTTATGATTACGAAGATCTGAAATGAATTTCAATTTTTAATTTATATTCAAAAAATTCCTTTGAGATTAAACTGTTTAATAATTAGTAATTACCATCCTACACTATCACCACCATCGACCTATAGTACAAAAATAATGGCAGGTATCGTAAATATTTATTTTTACTATATAATTATTAATGAGAACACCAGTATAAATCATTAAACGAAACAAATTATTATTGTTTATTTGATAAATTAAAAATACTTTTAAAAAACCCAAACGTTATCGTGTTATCACTATATAACACGTATTGGAGTGAATGGTCGTAATACCTATCAAAAGCTTTCAGGTAAGAACATTATCTGTGTATTTTTTTATGATATTTTATTTTTAAGTGAGTTATTTCATATTTGTTTGTAAAATATTAATGCTCATAAATTACATAAAAATTAAAATATCGTAAAAAACCACGGATAACGTTCTTACTTAAATGTTTGATAATAGGAGTCGATTCACCCTAATATCCAAACTAACAGCACACTATTGAATCTGGCAAACTAACAGTCGCTGTGTCGTAAAACTATACAACATACGGGTACCACGTACTCGGTTATAGGGTACCTAACTTAAGGGGATCAGCGCCAATGTTATTTTGTTCCCGAAAATACGATCCTGATAATGATCCTGTTCTCTAAAATCGACTTAATTCCATAATTTTTTTTTTTTACTAATAGCGAGTAGATAATATTCTTCAGGCTTCATTGAACACCGTTTTTACATTTTTTAATCTCAAGCTTTATACGCTGTTTTAAAAAATAATACAATTTTAAGCTTACTTTTTTCTTACAAATTATATTATAGGTACTATTATTTGAAATAATAGAAAATCGGAGGTGTGGCAAGTCCTTCTTCTTTCAGATAAAAAAATAGTTACCTATCGAATTCCGACAATTCTACGAGGCCTGAGAATTATTTCTGTGAAGTAATTTTTTACGATATAATATACACCATATCAACACCCCTCCCCCCGCTAAATAGGTATTGGACAGTCAGTATATTAGTGGAACAGTATTAAGATTAGTTGGAAACTAAAATGTAAAATATAATTTTTAATATTTTATAGAATTGCGGAAAAATTGAAATACTGGCACCAGTCCCGGGGAAATATGACATTTGGTCCCTGCGAGTTATTAGCAGCAGGGCCGTCGGTCCCCGGCGATTATTGATTACTCGACGTTTGGTCGCACAACATTTTAAATCGTTATAAACCAATACAATGTCTATCAATGATTTATTTCTTGGTCAAGTTATGAGGTACCTCTAAGTACCTAATAATTTTTTATTTTTATATCAAAACAGGGTCCTAATTTCAAAACAGTAGGCTTACTAGTAGGTTAACCTACCTAGTTGGTTCGTCGTCAGCGTATAGTATGGGTACCTCGTATAAGAACCTCTGCACAAGCTTATTTTGTGATCACACATCAGCCGGATTCCTATTTGGAATTTTTTCTCGCATAAAATGAAAGATCAGTTCTTTCATTTTTTTTGCTATATAATATTTAACCTTCCAAAATGCATATTATTATAATTAATATACGACGTGCACCAAACGTCCTATGGCTTTAATAACTCCTGGTGACCAAATATCTTTACAGGAGACTAATCCATAAACTCATATTTTTAATGCCAATGAAGCCAATTTTAAAAAATATCATGGTTACCAAATTATTTTCAAATCTACATGGAATTATAGTTAATTATACTGTATTAAAATACGTTTAGGTAGGGCTGACGGTATTGAAAATAATTTTCTGAATTACGGTATTGACTTAAATACCGGTTTAAAACATTATACCGAAAAAACCATAATTACACGGTATGCAGCCGATTACGCTAACAGCTCAAAATTGTTTTTCGTATACAATGGTCTATCATTGTATTCAAATATAACACTTCCATTACAACTACTGTACAGTAGAGCGGTATTCACTTGCACTCCTTTATTTATATTTAGGACTGTGAAAATGTTTCAAGATCTACAAACTAAAAATAAAAATGTATACCTAAATTTGTAGCTGCCTAATTAAAAAATACATTTTTTCTTAAATATTTTAACATTTTATAAGTTTATAAAATTATATACTTACCTACCTACATTTTAAAAAAAAACTGCATATTGCACTGTATAATATTGCATATTTATTTTTTTTTTTTGTGAATGTGTATGCACATATTTCATTATTTTTTAGTACATAAAGTTCCGAGCTTGATAATGATTTTACAATTTTTTTTCTGTCCGTCATAAAATGTTGGGGCAGTACAAATTCTTCGATTGTCAACTATTTGAGGGGAGTTTATGATAGAAAATAGTATATAGTTGCTGTTTTAGTGGATCTGAATTAAAAATTACTAAAACTTTTAAAAATAACCAGAAAAACGAAAAAAAATAAATTAAATTAAAGAAAAAGGGATTCTTTCCGTAAAACAATTTATTTTTGACAAAATCTTTTTTGTATAACTCAAATACAAATAATTGTAGATAATTTAAATGTTCATCAAATGTTTTTATTTGTATTTTCTATACATGATAATATTTTAAAAATATTTTTAAGCAATTTTAGCTATATGTATATAGCGAGACATTTTGCATATTTTTCAACTGTTTTAGTTATTTTTTTCAAAATAACAATTTAATACGATGTTCCTCATAAGTAGCTCATGAAGTAACCAAAAAATCTATAAAATATAATTTTTCTTTATGGACACATTAAATTCAAATTTCGATGAAATTATAGATGTTTAATTTTTATACAAAGATTACCCAATAGCTCCCCCCCCCAAAAAAAAAACATTCAGTACAATGAACGTCACTAGGCTGACAGACCGACCGTATTCGCTCAGAATCTTTTTTCGTGTCCAATGATTTATACAATTTAATTCAATTTAAAACATACATTACGGTGACTTATTAGTTACTTTTCAATGGTTAGGTATACTCAACTCCTACTGTACAGCAGAGTGGTTACCTAATTTCAACCTTTTTAATATTAGAGTAAATTGGCCTATATTGGCAGTTATCGAGCTTTTAAATTGGTAACAACATTTTCCGGGTTTTGTTGAGGGTATTTGTTTTTAATTTTAATTTTAAAGCGAGTTATATGAGAATTTCTAAATTGTCCAATTTTACATACTTCAACTTGTTTTAAACCTAAAGTGTAAGCAGTGGTGGTTAAAAAGATTTGGGGGGGGGGGGCTAAGTTATTATTTTCAGAAAACTTTCTTCAGTATCATATGTTTTTTTTTGTAATTTTGTTTTTAACAATTTATAATTTTTTAGAAATATGGGTTTGGGGAAAGGATGGCCCCTATCCTCTCACCCGGAGTCACCCCTGAGTATAAGTATTTATTATAAACTGCCACTCCAACAGACGCAGAAAGTATTCATGTATACATGAAGTTTAAGTGCCCTCTAAGTTTGGCAGCAGGCGATATAAATGTACTATAATAATGTTGTGAAATATAACAAATCTGTGTGAACTGTTGCTGAGGGTACACGTTGGCCGTTGCTATGTTACGCACTTGTTAGATGGAGGGGAGAAATTAGGGCGTGGCGCCACTTTATGTAATCAATCAATATAATATTTCGCCAGGCACCTCGCGGATGCAAAAGAAACAGGGTGGGTAGTGGGTACCAAAGGGTCCAATGGTGGGTAATCTCGAGTCGGCGCCGGAGCTCATCCGGGAGGGTGGTAAATGGCTTTAGTCGTGGTTTTGTTTACAGAAAATCAATAATATTGACGCTCTGTTGCCGTATGTATGACCCAGGGAGTAGGTATTTTCTGTCCTCCAGAATAGAAAGGCAGTAAGAGGTAAAGTTTGAGAAATTAGATTATTTGATATTCCTATTGATTATAGCAAATTAAGCGTCTATTTAATTAAGGGAATTCCAAACTAGACACCTTTTTTTTTTGGAGAAAAATACACTTATGCGTTCTTACGCACTGCAGACTTTAGTTTTATTCTAATATTTTTGAAAACATATTATTTGAATTTATTATGAAGTTATTTTGACTCCTTTGACTGCGAGCGGGGTAAGCACTTTCGCACTTTCGAATTTGGTATGTAAATCAGACCTAAACGAGTTCCAACATACTAACATAAGTTTTACACCTATAGTAATTATATAATTTTGAAAACCGATTTCATTTTTTTTGTGAAGTAAACTTTGGATCCTTCCAGCCAAGTTTTAAATTTTTATACTTAAGAAAAAATCCCTAGAAATTTAGGAAAAATCTCGTATTTTTAGTAATTTCAATGAAAAAAAAAAGTTTTACATCTTTTTATTATTCTTACTCAAATTATCAAAGTAAACTTCATAATTTATTCAAATAAGTTTCCAAAATTATTATTGGAGTATAAAATTCAAGTCTGTACATCGAAACACGTTTAGTTCTATTTCACTGAAAAAACGATTTGTAGTGCGTGGAATCCCCTTAAAGCGAAATATAATACGCATTAAAAACCTTTATAAATGTTTTTAAAACTAATTTTGACGTAGTAAAGGCCATAATTTTAGGGGGAGGGGGGTTCCGAACCCTCCCCCTGAAATTTTTAAGAGTACGAACATTTAAGCAGTGAATATTGCTTATGAATTATAATTATATTAATATTTTGTAATAGCAGTAATACCAGAACTAAGATTTTTTTAATTTAGTAAGAATTTTATTATTTTGATGATGTTTTCTGTGACAGGTCTCAGTGTTTCGTATAAGTGTTCAGTTATATTTAAAATAGTTCTGGTAGCTGAATAGTTATGACAGTTAAGTATGGCATATTTGACTGTTAAAGTTTCCCCACAAGTTGATCATTGATCCGTTTCTTTTCGTCTCGTAAGATAGCCGTGTGTTAGCGAAGTATGTCCTATTCTTAGCCTGTTGAATATAACATTGTGACGTGTTTTTGTAAGGTATGTAGGTCAAGGGTTTATTGAAAGTTTTATTTCATTGAGTTTTGTATGTAGGGGTGCTCAACGTTGTTGCCACTGTTGTAGTGTCAGGTACCATATAGTTCTCTTGAGGTAATTTAAAGAACATACTTGGGCTAAGGTGGATTAGGTAAATTTATTACATAACCGTTGCATTGAGCAAGGGGGGTCCAAAGTTGATAGTCTCTTAATACTTCTGGAGTTTGTTTGAACCAAGGAACGTATGGAATCAGGATAATTACGGTTTGGGGTAACTGACGAGTAGTCAGCCCAGATACTGGAAGAAAAAAACATCGGAGGCTCAGAGTGAGGAAGATGAGGTCAACTTCGAAATGATTTTGATAAATCACTTCATGGTACAGATTTTAGATATGCTGGGGGGACTGGATACAAGGGGCGACAAGCAACAGCTGACAATCACTACTCTCAGCGAGAGCGTCTAACGCTTGGAGCGAGAGTTAGCCAAAGAAAAGCTTAGTTCGACCGAATGGGTGGTGCAAGGAAGTTGTAAATTCCATGGGAACTCTCCCCAACTCCTTACCAGATATATATCAGGAAAAAATCAAAATATCCCGGACCAAGAGTCAAAATGTTCCTGTCAAAACTCAATACTTGAGTTTTGAAAGGCGATGTGCTAACGGAACAGATTGTCTGGGTAAAACTAGTGAAATCGGATTTCATCCGAAGTTTCTGGTAACCAGCCTGGGGTGTCCGGTGAAATATCCTTAATCTTCAGTGATCTTTCCGGAGTGATCCGTGAAGTGTGCAGAAGAAGTTATGGGGAAGAGTTACGGAGTAGTTTTTCCGGTGTAAAACTTGTGCATTGAGTACACATGAGTTGAATACGGCCTGTGCGTCAATACCAGAGTTTGCCGGTTAGAGAGAGGAAGGTCCTCTTAAAAAAGTGGAATATATTGCGTAGACTATAAACGTCTTATTATGCAGACGGAGCCGGATGGTCACCCAATGTCGGACGTCCATGACATTGGCCGAAGCATGGGTGTAGCGAAGATTTACAGCACCGTGGATTTGAAATCAAGATATTGGCCGGTGGGTTTCTCCCCAGGAGCTGATCTAGAAATACCAAATGGGGGTGGGGGGGGGCTAATTTAACAGAAAGACAAAATATTTAATTTTAGTAAATATATATATATATATATATATTTTAAAATATGAAAATATGAAAAATTAATAAGTTCATTAGTCTTTTGATCAATCTTCAATTTTCATTCGCATTTGTTCTTGTCGATAAAATCTGTTTATAACTTTATCAATGCCAATGGATATTTCCTTATATTGATAAGAAATATTCAGAACTGTTAACCCATTTAGCCTGTCTTCTGTCATAAAAGATGTCATATAATTTTTCAACCGCCGTAAGGAAGGAAATGATATTTCAGCTGTTGTTGATGTAATGGTTATTGTTGCAAAAAAAATTGTAGTAAAATTGTAATGTTTGAGTAAAATGCATCACAATGTACCAATGTATCAATTGCAGCTTTGGGCTTTGGATTTTCTATATTGACCCATTTCGTCTTTCAGAGTTATAATTCTTGTTCTCTAGCTTGTATTTCTAAGTCAGGATTTGCTTGTATATCGTCATCATACATTAATGCTGTTTTTAATATGTTTTATGTTGTATACCTATTTTTGTAAGCAGGAATCAATCCTTCTAATGGGATAATATCTTTAAAGTTTAAACCTATCATTAAATTTAAACTTTCATAATCAGTGTTGCACTATTGCCTTAGCCTTAGTGTATGATATTAATATCGTATGTCAAATTTCGTTGTACATCACACTCGTTGTAGCGAATCACGGCCGATATCGAACAGTCATTGTTGCTCGAACAGCAATAAAATATTGCCAATAATTAATTACTTACATTTTAAATACACAACACATCCAAAGGAATGGATATGTAATAGTATGAGCCTCTTATCCCCCCACCCTATTATCCTCACCTGCCCCTCACAAGAGACATCCACCGACAGGGCGTTTAGGACCCAAAGAGGCTTGTTCCAGTTAATAAAGTTAATTCCAATTAATAAGTAATAACTAATTAAAGTAATATTGATTTTATTTCAATACAATTATTATAAAAAACCATTTGGTATACTTGTATCTAATTTATTTTTCCGAATGTATTTAATATAATTGTTTTGTATTGTTTACATTATTTTATGTATCTACAACACAATACAAGCTGACGAAAAACTGGAGAGACTACTTTGACATGCAATAATCGTTGATCTTAGATCTAAAAATGTTCACTCATTTTTTATGTAGCTGCTGTAGTCACGGAAATTGTGTAAAATATTTTTTTTTTTATTTTACAAATGCAAATACACAATCTATACAATTTGCACAATAAGCGTATAGGATAAGAGTTAAAAAAAAATATAAACATGGATTGCTTGAATAAGAAGCCACCCATTAGTGGCACTTACTTACTTGATGTTATATTTAGGGTAATTAAGGGAATTAAATATTAAATATAAATATATAATATTAAAATATTTAAGGTGCCAACTCTAAACCAGTTCTTATACAAATCTTGCAAGTAGTACTGCTGAATATGATTCATAATAAAACTAACTGAATTGCAATCCCAAAATTTGTTGTCATTTTCAAAACGGAGCCCTGCAATAGATATTTGAAACTAACTATTAAAAAAATTTAATTTACAGTCAACCGAATCATAACTCTCGTTTTATTCTTCTGCTATCGGTTAGTTAAATTTTAATTTACGTTTGTTGCGTGGTTCATTCTAATGAAATATTTATGGAATCGGCCTATTGTTTCCCGTATAGAACCGCTACACTACCGATTTAGCTTTAAAGTCACACCTCGTCACATTATGAGCCCTCTACATGGTCACGTTATTATAAAACGTCACTGCTCACTGACGCTCGTACAAAGTCGTATAAATAACGTTTTTAAGAAGTGTATCTATATGGAGATGGAATATAGGTACGCAATACAATTGTTTATGTATACAAAAAACCTATAATATATGAATTATGTAGGTTACATGGTTAAAATGTACATCTAAGTACGATGAGGCGATAAGATATTATAATTTATTTCATTATATTCTCTACTAATCTTAACGACTTTCTTCTCCGTCAAGTGTTTTGACTTGAAATGTCAAATGATAATACAATAATAATAGTTTCGGAGAATTGTTTTGTTGACGAAAAATAACAACTTAACAATAGGTAATGGATATGTTTGAGTGTCACTCACGCTGGTCACATCATTATTATAATCTGTATTTTATAAATGCGAGTTATACAATACAATGATGACATAGAATAATGCTATTCGTTAAATCAAGTGGTCTGACTACAATATGTTATAATATAACCGTAGTCAAGTTGAGTCATGACGGACTTGCACGACGGTGGTCGACGTATTATTAGTTTGGGAGTTTCGAGCCAAAATATTGTCAAAATAGGCCAGAATAGGACGTATGTCGAATGGGTGTATATGTAAATAAATACATTTATATTATATTGTAAAGATTTGTGCCTACATTGTCAGTTGAAAAAATCAAAAAAAACATCAGCATTGGAACTAAAGTTGTGTGTTGGGGGGGGGGGCACGAGGATTAATCACTAATTGCGTTAAAAGTTTAGCCACATTTTTACCGGCCTATATTGAGTATTTAGTGTTAGAAGTTAGAACTTTATTTTTATTTCACATAAATAGTTTATTCTGTGGTGAAGGCGTCATATGCAGGAAAGATAAATTAAAAAAGTTGGGCAAGTGTGTGTCACTCTACTGTACAAAAGGTTGAAAGAGGGTCACTGTAATGGATGGTGTTAAATTTGAATTGATTGATATAATATCTTTGTATAAGAAAAACGATTCTGAACGAAAACGGTCAGTCAGCCTATGATATTACTAAGTATATTTGATGATATGATTGATATAATATCTTTGTATAAGAAAAACGATTCTGAACGAAAACGGTCAGTCAGCCTATGATATTACTAAGTATATTTGATGATATATTTGTGAATAAAGTAATTTATATATAACCAATTTGCGTGGAACTTTGTTTTAAATTTTCAATCCTTAGCTATAAAAGTTGAAAATTTTATAAGTTTTTAGTTCCAAAATAATTATTAAATTTTAAGTTTGATAAATTTTTTCAAAATTTGAACTTTAAATACTATTAAAAAACTGACAACGTCCTTAAACAGCTCAAAAAGGAAAACAACTTTCAATGTTGTATGGTGTATAGAAAATGAAAATATAAACATTCAATAACATTTTCATGTATCTGCAGTTATTCGTTTTTGAATTACAACAAAATAACAAAACCGCTACATGACCAAATCAAGATAATAATATCCAATATTGTAAAAATATGAACATCAAACGCTCATAAAAGTTTGATTTGATTTATTTCTAGACATTTTTTTCTTTTTGATAAATTTAGACAAACTTATAAGGAATCTCGTATTACATTTTGAATTCTTAGAGTTAAATAGAAACATTTTTATTCATTTCTAAATCAACTTAATTTGCACATTTTCGTGATTTTTCCGTATTTAATCAAGATTTGAACTTGAAATGTTTATAAAAAGAAAGCTGTAACTAAGGATTTTTAATATTTTTCAAATGATATTGTAACAAAATAATAATAACATTGTTTTACATTTTCAAGCATTTTTACTCAACAAATATAGTTTAATTTACATTCATAGAAAAAAGACTAATAAAATTGGAGACTGAAAATGTTCCTTAACAGTTAAGGAACAATCAAATCAAAATATTTTGAAAATTTTATCGTGTTTTCTAACCCTCTTTTCTCGCTAACAATTCCGTCTGGTGATGTCTGTCTCTAAGACACTTTTTTCTGGGAAGGCCCGATATTTTTATGTACGGATCAAATACCAATTAATAATTTTATTAAATAAAAACGTAACAGAATACCGTATATTATACATTTATTATACCCATATTACATGCATTTATTTTAAATTTTAAAACTAATAGTATAAAATATACTAATGGAACATTAGTTTATAGGTCTAAGATATAATTAATATATATATACGTATTAAATTATAATTATAACTTATAACTTATAATTATTAAACGGTTTTTTATATTTGGGCACATAAGCTCACAAAGGAGAGTAATAAGTGATATAATTATGACTTATAATATTAAATCAGTTTTTAATGTATGATTATTTAAAATTTATTTTAGATTCTTAGTGGAACGATGAATGTATTGATTTTACAATAATGTGTGATTTTTTTTTTTTTTGTGTCTTTCATAGCCTTTTACGACAGTAAAAGTGCTTGGATTTTCTTCAAAAAGTATATTTTTGGATAGGAAAGTGAATCTAGTTGGTACTTTGGGGGGTCAAAAGTAAAAATTGCCTAGTACTTTTCAAAAGTATCTTAAAAAACAAAAGAAAAATTATTGACGAGAATTTTTAAAAAATCTGTTTTCGAAGAAATCGATTTTGGTTATTGGTGTAAATCTAAAGCAAATGAATGTATATTGTACATGAAATTTTCAATTGTTGTTTATGTTTGCATTTTCTATACACGATAAAATTTTCGAAATATTATGGTTTGTTTTGAACTGTTAAGGGACATTTTCAGTTTCCAATTTTTTTTATTTTTTTTTATATAAATACCAATAAAAATTTATTTCTTGGATAAAAAAGCTTTAAAATTTAATAGAAGGCTCCTTATATATTATTTCAGAGACAGATGAAAAATATTAAAATTCCATATTCAAAATTTTTTTTTATAAGCATTTAAAGTATATAAGAAAGTCAAATTAAATTTTTATGAGCTTTTGAAATTCAAATTTTTACAACATTGGATATTCACTCGATTTCTCATGTTGCGATTTCTTTATTTTGTTGCAATTCAAAAACGAACAACTATAGATATATGAACATTTCACTGAATGTTTATATTAGCATTTCCTATACACCATACAATTATGAAAATATTTTGACTTTTTTTGAGCTGTATACGGACATTTTCAGTTTTCAATATTTTTAGTTTTAGATGCTGAGCGGAGCGATGAATGTATTGGATTTACAATGATGTGTGTTTTTTTTTATATTTTTATTAGTTCAAAATGTATAAAATGTTCAACTTTTATATCTAAGGATTGAAAGTTTATAATAAGATTTCACTTAAAAAGTTAATTCTGTTACCAAAAAAAATCTAATAAATACATAAGCATTGCTTATTTTTTTATGGTAATTTTAAGTTTAAATTTGGACAAAATTACATAAAAAAAAAACCTAGAATAATTATTTTAGTTATTTTGTTGTGATTTTATAATATTATTCGTGGGTACTTGAAACTTCTAAAGTATACTATGATATATCTATGAAAGTATCACGGTTTGTTATTGATGTATAACGCGTTATAAGTACCTAATGGATATTGTGATAGGATTAATTTGGAATTTAATATAGGTACCTATTATAAGTCAATTTTTTTTAAAAGTATATAATATGTCTGTATAAAATGTCTAGGTATACTAGACTGACATACCGTCTCCATTAGAATCGTTTTTCTTATACAATGATATTATATCATTGAACTCAAATTTAATACCATCCGGCATCCATTATACAGTGACAGACTTGTGACCTACTGTACAAGAGAGCACCTTTTAGATTCTGAGCGGAGCGATGAATGTATTGGTTTTACAATGATGTATGTTTTTATATTTTTATATTTTTTTTTTTTTGTGTCTGTCATCACGTTTTACTACAGTAAAAGTGCTTGGATTTTCTTCATCAGTAGCTTCTCTGATAGGAAAGTGAATCTAGTTGGTACTTTTGGGGGGTCAAAAGTATAAATTTCCCAGTAGTTTTCACAAGCGCCGGGAAAAACAACATAAAAATTAAGGAATAACGGGAATTTTTACGCAAAATTGGTTTTCCAAAAAATCGATTTTGGTTATTGGTGTAACTCTAAAACAAATGAACGTATATACATGAAATTTTCACTGGTTGTTTATATTTGCATTTTCTATACACGATAACATTTTCAAAATATTTTGATTTATTTTGAACTGTTTAGGGACATTTTCATTTTCCATTTTTTTTTAGTTTTTTTTCTAAAAATATCAATAAAATGTATTCGTTGGTTGCAAAAGCTTGAAAATTTAATAGAAGGCCCCTAATATATTGTTTCAAAGGCAGATGAAAAATATTTAAAATCCCTAGTCACAATTTTTTTTTATAAGCATTTAAAGTTCAAAAATTGACAAAATATGGAAAAATCACGAAAATTAGCAAATTATTTTGAGTTAAGAATTCGTAAAAATTTTTCTTTTTAAATCTAAGATTTGAAAATGAAACACAAGATTCCTTATAAGTTTATCTACCTTTATCAATAAAAAAATCTCTACCGGACAGTCAATTTAAATTTTTATGAGCGTTTGAAATTCAAATTTTTACAACATTTGCTATCACTCGATTACTCATGGATTTAACCTTATTTTGTTGCAATTCAAAAACGAACAACTGTAGATACATGAAAATTTCACTGAATGTTTAAATTAGCATTTTCTATACACCATACAATTTTGAAAATATTTTGACTCTTTTTGAGCTGTTTATGGACATTTACAGCTTTCAATTTTTTTTAGTTTTTTTTTCTATAAATATCAATAAAGTTTTATCTGTTGGGCCAAAAAGTGTAAAAATTTAATACAAGGCTCCTGATATATTGTTACAATAGCAGTTGAAAAATATTAAAAATACATAGGCACAGTTTTTTTTTATAAGCATTTAAAGATCAAATTTTGACAAAATTTATCAAAATCTCGAAAATTATCAATCATTGTAATTAATAAATTATAAAATGTTCAGTTTTTATAGCTAAGGATTACAAATTCAACACAAAGGTTCTCATAAATAGTTCATACTATTACCAAAAAATCTAAAAAATATATGAACACACTTATTTTGTACAGACATTTTAAATTCAAATTTGAACAAAATTACATAAAAAAAACCTAGAATAACTATTTTAGTTATTTTGTTGTGATTGTATAATATTATTCGTGGGTACTTGAAACTTCTAAAGTACACTATTATATATCTATGATAGTATCAGCGTTTGTTGTTGATGTAAAACGCGTTATAAGTAACTAATGGATATTGTGATATGATTAATTTGTAATTTATAGGGCAATTTTTTGTTTAATACCATAGATATGTATATAATATGTCTTAGACATAGACTGACATACCGTCACCGCTCAGAATCGTTTTTCTTATACAATGATATTATATCATTGAATTCAAATTTAATACCATCCATTATACAGTGACCCACTAGTAACCTACTGTACAGCAGAGCGACACCCACTTGCCCATCTTTTTTTGTTTTGTTTTAATGTTTTTAATTCATCAGTATAAATTCAGTTAAAATTTAATTATATTTAATATATCTTAAAACTATTTTGTACTATATCTATGTTTAAATAATACCTAATCACAAAACTAAATATTCATCATAATATTATGTTTTGTTAAACTGCAGGTACACTGTATATTAGTATTGTAAATTAATTTATTTAATACCACACGGTCACGCAGCATATGAATAAATATTTTAATATAATTGGATTTTAAATAATTAAAACTGATAGTGATACAATAATATTGAATAGTATGTTATTTTAGATTCTGAGTGGAACGATGAATGTATTGATTTTACAATGATGTGTTCTTTTTTTTATTTATTTTTGTGTCCTTGTACACGACAAGTTGTTGAAATAATACTTCAATTTTCAACTTCAGTATCTTGTTCGATTGGAAAGTGAATATTGCTAAAATTCCCAGTATTTTTCAAAAGCGTCAAGAAAAACAAAAGAAAAACGAGAAAATCAACTTTAACAAAATCAACATTGGTGTTTGCTGTTACTTTAAAATAAATGACATTAGATAAAAATTTGCACTGGTTGTTTATATTTGCATTTTCTATACACGATAAAATTTTCAAAATATTTTCATTTATTTTGAACTGTTTAGGAACATTTTCAGTTTTCAATTTTATTAGTTTTTTTTTTCTATAAATGTCAATAAAACTTTATTTGTTTAGTAAAAATATTGAAAATTTAATAAAAGAATTCTACTATATTATTATATTGACATTTGAAAAATATTAAAAATCGTTATTCACAGTTTTTTTAATAAGCAGTTCAAGTTCAAAACTTGACAAAACATGGAAAAATCACGAAAATGATTTTGAGTTAAGAATTCATAAAAAATTTTCTTTTTAAATTTAAGATATGAAAATGTAATTTGAGATTCCTTATAAGTTTGTCTACTTTTATCAAAAAAATGACCTTAAGAAAGTCAAACTAAATTTTTATGTATCCATTTTCTTATTTTCTTATGATTCAAAAGAGAATAACTGTAGATACATGAAAATTTCACTGAATGTTTATTATAATGTTTCAAAATATTTTGACTTGTTTAGAGCTGTTTACAGATAATTTCATATTTCATTTTTTAGATTCTGTGCGGAGCGAGGAAGCTAGTGGTTTTACAATGGTGTTTATTTATTTTTTTATTTTTTTATTCTTTTTATATCCTGTATACAAAATTTCTACCAGAAGGAGTGCATTGATTTCAACATAAGTACCTTATCTATGAATTACAATAAAGTTTTATCTGTTGTGCCAAAAAGTGTTAAAAATTAATACAATACTCCTGATATTTTGTTACAATTGTTAAAAAATATTAAAAATACACAGGTACAATTTTTTTTATAAGCATTTAATGATCGAATTTTGAAAAAAATTATCAAATTTAAAATCGAATAATTATTTTGTAGTTAAAAATGTATAAAATGTTCAACTTTTATATCTAAGGCTTGAAAATCTAAAACAAGATTCCACTGTTACTAAAAAATCTAAAATATACACAAGCACAGTTTATTTTTATAGTAATTTTAAATTCAAATTTATACCAAATTACATAATAAAAAACATAGAATAACTTTATTTTAGTTATTTTGTTGTGATTGTATAATTTTTTTCGTGGGTTCTTGAAACTTCTAATGTACACTATTATATATCTATGACAGTATCACGGTTTGTTATTGATGTATAACGCATTATAAGTACCTAATGGATATTGTGATATGATTAATTTGGAATTTATTATGGGTCATTTTTTTTTAATACCATAGATATGTATATAATATATCTTATACCTAGACTAACATACTGTCTCCTCTCAGAATCTTTTTTCTTATACAATGATATTATATCATTGAATTTAAATTTATAACCACCCACTTTTAACCTACTGTACAGCAGAGCACCTTTTTTATGTTGTAATTGTTAACTAAAATATTCCTTAATTAATACTAAATATAGAAATATAGACTTTTAATTTCTTTAATTTTGCTTACTATTTGAGAACAATATTGTAGAGAAGGGCCTCTCAGTCTTGGTATATGATCGGGTGTGAATTTATAATTTTCTCCAGGATTGAAAATTTCTAGTTCTGTCTCTGAAAATAACATTAATACTGTGTTTCAAGTGGGTTAATTAAATGATTTATGATATAATATCATTCTATAAGAATTCATGTTTCATGTTTTTACGGTCATTTGTTTTAAAATTACACTAAATATCATTTTCGATTTATTTTTTTCTATAAATATCAATAAAATTATATTTGTTGGGATAAAAGCGTCAAAATTTAATACAAGGCTCCTGATTTATTGCTTAAATACCAGTTAAAAAATATTAAAAATACATATGCTCATTTTTTTTTTTTTTGACATCATTTGAAGTTTGATTGTTGATAACATTTATCAAATTTGAAATTTAAGAAAATTATTTTGTTGTTAGAAATGTATAAAATATTCAGTTTTTATAGCTAAGGATTGAAAATTTAAAACATGATTCCATGTAAGTAGGTTATTCTGTAACCAAAAAATCTCAAAAATATAAAAACACCGTTTTTTTTTATAGTTATTTCATGATGAAATGGACGAAATTATGTATTAAATAACCAAGGATAGCGATTTTAGTTATTTTGTTGTAATGTTATCATATTAATTCAACTTACCGACTACCGTATTAATAATGAGCAATAGCAATATAAATATAATATAAAATTAAAAATATCCACATTGACAAACCGTCACTGCTCAGAATCGTTTTTAGTATTCAACGATATTATATTATTGTTATCAAATTTAATACCATCCATTATACAGTGATCCACTTGTAACGTACTGTACAGCAGAGCGACATCCATTTTTTTCTTACATATTTTTAAAAATGACGATTTGATTATTCGCAATTATTACATACCTATTTATATTTACCAACAATCGAATAACTTACTTAAAACAAAATGTTTAGATGTTTTCTAGATTAAAACTATTGGTGAAGTTAAATATAAGTTTTGTTTAAAATTTTAATTTATAATTTAATTTTTCTATAAGCATGTTTTTAGATTCTGAACGGAGCGAGGAAGCTAGTGGTTTTACAATAGTGTTTAATTTTTTTTTTCTTCTTTTTATATCCTGTAGGTATACAAAACTTCTACCAGAAAGAGTGCTTCGATTTCAACATATATTACTTTATCTTTTAGCAAATTAGATCAAGATGGTTCTTTGAAGAGGTCATTTTTCGATTTTATCAATAGTTATTTAAAGCCAAGGTAAAAACCACCAAAAAATTACGAAAAACCGTTAAAATTTTAATTTTAATTTCTAACGCTTTGTTTATTACCATAGAAATGTATAAAAAATAATAATATTATAATGTTAATTCGACTTACATGATATAATAATTAATGACAATATATTAAAATATATAGACTGAAAAACCGTCTCCGCTCAGAATCGTTTTTCTTATACAAAGAATATCATTGAATTCAAGTTTAATACAATCCATTATACAATGACCCACTTGTAACCTACTGTACAGTAGAGCGACATCCACTTACCCGCTTTTTATAGTATATAGGTCATAAACATATTAAAAACATTTTGCACATATAATAGATCCTTTAGTATTAAACAGATATTAATTATAACCGTTAATTCTTAAATTAAATTAAAACTTGTAGAGTATTAATTTTGGTTCAACATTTAATTCAAAACATCGGTTTTGGTTCAGTTTAAGTTCGACATCTTACTAAATTGTTCGGTTCGACTTACGATTAAAAGGTTCGGGTTTTTTTTAGTTCGACCTTATTGCTCTAAAATGTTATTGCTATAGGTAGTAATATTGTTATATTGGTAATAATGACGTTCTCACCAATATGCATATAGAATTACTCGGATAGCTAAAAATAAATGATTTGTTATCCAAAACGTCCGTTATTTGGTTTGTCAAAATTATTGTACAGTCACCCAAAAATTTAGCACCCATTAATGATTTATTTAATAATAACGTCACAATAATATTATAAATCCTATGCGTTTTACCTATTATAAAAGTCATGGGAGGATCTAAAGCGTTTATTTGGGGAGTGGAGTGTATTAGTTTTAAGTATGTTTAACATGACATTAATTATTATTCATTATATATCATATAAGTAGCAGAGATATTAATTTAATGCATGAATTAAAACACAGTTAAAATCATCGAAAAATATAGTATAAAAAGCACTCTATAGTCCAAAATAAAACAAAATATAAATAATATTATATATATTAAAATATCCTTTAGTAGTTGTTCATAAGAGCATAGGCTGTGCTACCGTGTTCAAACTATACCCAAAAGTATATTCAGCTTATTTTATTGTCTAGACTTACAGTAAACACTAGAGCGTGCAAATAGGTAACCGATTGCCGAACAGTTGTAATATAGTGGTCGAGTGCACTTCGTTATTGAATATGTACTGTAATGGGTGTGTTTAATTTGAATTTAGTGATAAAT